>NJDC01005684.1:33418-58953 GCA_002245475.1 Calephelis virginiensis | reverse complement strand
TGGAATGGGTAAAATTTCTAAACTCGCGCAGAACAGGTGCCCTGATTCGTAAGACAAAAATTCGTAAGACGGCACAGGGCGCTTGCGCGAATGTTCGTATTGTCATTTTTGTGTACGATAGCGCAATAAATGAATGCTGTATTCTACCACATAAATGATAGCACTTTCATACTGATAATTAAAGCAATTCGTGCAAAATTATTCCCTAACTATTCCAAAATATCAAAAATGCAGATCGTTAATATTCAAGCTTTCACTTGTGCCGGCACTCCCGGAGTGCAACACGTGGTTTTTTTAAAATAAATATAAACCGATTAATGTATTGAAAATGTTCAATTAATTCAGTAAATAAATTGTTGAGAACATTATTGTCTAGTGATAAACAGTTCTTATAAAAAATGCAAGTTTATTTTATTTCCATGGTGATATTTAAGATACAATGTTAAAGAGTCAACGCCTGTCGGCTCCATACTTCATTCTGATAATGTAAATGCGAGTCCGAATTTAGCTCTTTCACGGCAAAACCGAAAAACCAATTATGACGAAATTTAATGTGCATATAGCTAAAGATCCCAGTTAAAACACAGAATATTTTTTAAAAAAGTCAACCTCCAAAGAGCTATAGGGGATAAAAATTGTAACTATCCTACGCTACCGAAGTACAAACCGCTAATGGATTATGAAAACATTCGCTAGTGAGAGTATTCGTCGGCTTGAAACGAAACGGTACAGGTTCAAATCCTGTCTGCTAAAATTTTTCTTTCTTTAAAATTTGTTTAAAAATATTTGAATCATAAATAACACAAGACAATTATGGATAAAAAAGACTGGTGAATATATAAACCAATTAAACTTAGAAGTAGCAAACATTAACATAAACTTACTTATAAATTTCCATAAAACGGAGCGTAATTAATAACATAAACACGTTTTTCTGTAGTTAACACTTGTACTTATCCACAATATACTTTATTTTAACACTTTTTGTTACTTTCTAGCCAACCTGTTTCACCTTTTACAGCATTATCAGGGCTTCGAACACTCTTTTCAATGGCATTCCACCAAGTGCCGACGATAGCAAGTATAGATTCTAATAACATAAATGCGAAGGCCTCTCTGCCTGTCGCTCTTTTTGCAAACCACCGAACCGATTTTGATGACATTTGATATCTATATAGCTAAAGGTCTGAGTTTAAATAGAGGTTTTTTATTTTTTCAAAAAGCAACTCCCAAAGGACTATAATAGCAGATGAAAGTTTGTAGGAAAACCGAAACTACTCTGATGACGAGGTCGCGGGCAAATATATCCCTTCTTCTCTACTTAATATTATAAATGCGAAAGTAAAGCTGTCTGTCTGTTTGTTACGCTTTCACGCCTAAACCAGTGAACCGATTTTGATGAAATTTGGTACAGAGATAATATAGACTGAGAAACAACATAGGCTACTTTTTATCGCAAAAAATGGGGGAGAATGGGTAAAAAGAGGAGATGACTGTTCATATGTGAATTCGTCATTTTTAAAGCTGCAACAGTGAAACTTTGTATTTAGACACTTTATGATAAACGAAAGAACATACTCGTAGGCTACTTTTTATCACTAAAAATGCGGGCGAATGGGTTAAATAATGTGATGAATGTTCGTATGGAAAATCGTTTTTTTTTGTTTGAAAGGGTGTAATTTCTGAGGTGTTCCCATGGTCACCAGGTCAGGATCTGATGATGAAATCCTGGGGAAATCAAGGGAAACTCTAAAAGAATGTTAGCAAGAATATTGTTTTAGTGGATTATGATCACTTGCTAGCATTCGACAATGGCCACTCCCTTTTCAGACTCAACAGACTTGCGGAACAGGCTGACCGTTAAGTGTCTTTGAGGGATTTGGAGATATTTACACAGACGCAAGGGAGAAGATCAGCTAGCGCTCAGCGTCAAGCTCAAAGTAATCAGAATCATTTTCAGAAGGTTTGAGTAGAATGTTTTTGTTAATGCAGGATTCTATTATGACCATACGTTACAGTATAAAAATCCTCCTTTGATATTAATTAGAAAAATGCTTAAAAATGTCAGCACTGTGATCCCTTAAAATTCAAAGATGAAACGCAGGGTTGAGTTAATGGTAAGGTATTGGTGAACTTTCACCAACACTTTTGCTTGGTGAACCAGCTGAGCCGCTAAAGTCTCTTTAATTGTGCAATTCTGATGAATCTCGAAGATTGTTAAGTAATATGCACAAATGCAATAATTGTTTTCAAATGACGTCGTTTGGAGAAGGTAGACTCAGGTTGCCAGGATGTTCTCCCACATTTTTCTGTGCAAGGTCAAATTTATCACAGAATCGGTTCATACTAATATTAAAAAGCTGAAGAGTTTAATTTTGTTGCTACAATTTCTAAATGTGAGTTTGTGAAGGTATCCCCGAAGGGTTAGTTCTGTCTAACTGCACAACCAGAGTACTCACGACAAGCCGAAGACATAAAGTCCCACAATGTGGTAGAGGACAATCCTGTCGCCAACCGGGCACTTATCCAATCCCGGGCAAGTGGCAAGATTTAAGTTTAGTAGAAAATTAAAACTTCACATTTTCTATTTGTTTTTTTTTGTTGCCCGGACCGGAAATAGAACCCAAGATCTCAAAAAGTAATTCCGAAGACGGACAGTTAGACCTCAGAGACGATATGTATATTTCTAAAATTTCGAAAAAAATATCTGTTAGAGGTTTCCATAACTTGCTATACAGTTTAAAACTGTGGAGACAATAATATTCCTACTATTTATCTGAGGTGAAATTAGAAAAGAGAAAGTGTATGTTCAGTTTTGACGGCAAAATTGCTAAATTGATTTTAATATTTAAAAAAAAATTGATGAAACTTTGGGTAGCGATATAGGCTACATTTTATCTTAAAATTTTAACGAGGGGTTTTGGAGAGCTAAATATCAAATTAGTAGACTACGCGGGCGAAGCCGCGGGTAACAACTAGTGATAATATGATTTTGGCATGTAGAGATACATTTTTGCATGTAGATGTAGAGTTGGGACATTGAAATTCGGGCCAATTTTATCCCGATATAGCTACAGGGTCAAAAATGTATGCAGCCATAGTCAAATAATTTTAATACGCGGGCAGACCCGCGGGCAGTATCTAGTATACGAGTAGGTATGTATGTTTTATTACGCCATAATGGAAGTTGAAAGAATAATTAATACGACTCCAGTGGGTAAACATTTTAATGAAATTGTAAGCAAATATTTTAATATTCTTCCCTCGAAACCATATTAAATTATTTTCATTACGATATCTCTTCGGGACGATTTTGTTCACCTCGTTAATAAAATAAATTATGTATTGTATGTCGCCTTTGTGGTCCAGTGGTCGGTGTTGGCGTTGACTACATTGGGTCCCGAGTTCGATTCCCGGGTGCGGTAACTCAATTTTTTTTTTCAATTTTCTAATAAAAATAATCTCACCCTGGATTAAATAAGCGCCTTATTGGCGATACGTATGCCATCTATCACACTGTCGGACTAGTAGTTGCCTTCGGATAATCTTGGCTGTCCTAATTGTACCTCTGTCTATCTCTTCGGCGATACGGGCGTAACGTCACTTATTTACTTTACTGTATTTTATGCTAGCTTAACAAAGCAGCTACCTCAACAGAAATATCGTTAAGTGCGTTGCTAACCTGGGACCAGGATCTTAAGCCTTTAGCATTAGTAAGTTTAACAATTTGTTTACTCCAAACCGGAAAACGACAGTAACTCATAGACAAGCACACGATTTGTGTGTTATTTTGGTTTAATAAGTGTAAGTATTCACATAATATGTCAAAGAACAATTATTATAGACTATATTATGCTGTTTTAAACTTATTTTAAGTTGTTAAGGATGGATTTTAATGAAATTTGGTTATCAAATACACCATATGCATTTTTATTGATCATTTACTACGAACTAAACCATTTTCATTTGTCTAAAAATATCTGTATACTATATCTGTATTTACTATCATACAATTCGTTATTAAAAATTAACAGATGTAGTAATAAAACTGAAGGTACACAGCCCTCTCGTGTGTTGATGCACCACTCGGGTGTAGGTATTAATTTCAAAAACAGAGCCGAGTGAGACTACTGTATATATTTTTTTATAGAGGAGGAGGCAAACGAGCAAGTGGGTCACCTGATGGAAAGTGATCACCTCCGCCCACGGACATGCGCAACATCAGGAGTATCACAGATGCGTTGCCGACCTTTAAGGAATGAGTACGCTGTTTTCTCGAAGGTTCCTAAGTCATAATCGTTTGGGAATACCGCCCTCGGTAACTTATTCCACAAAGGTGTTATACGGGGTAAAAAATGTCTTCGGAATCGCACAGTTGTAGATCGCCACGCATCGAGATGATGGGCATGATACCTTAAGCTCTGACGCAATGTCCGAAGGTGGAAATCAGCAGCTGGAATGAAATCAAACAACTCCTCAGAACATTCCTCATGATAGATGCGGTAGAGAACACTGAGTGACCCAACATCTTTACGCAACTCTAAGGAATCAAGCCGATTGGTAATTGCTCGGTCATTGACAATTCGAATTGCTCTACGTTGAATTCGGTCAAACGAGAGGAGCTGGTACTGTAGAGCCTCTGCCCAGAGTTGAGAACAGTACTCCATATGAGGCCGAATTAGCCTTCTCCTCCAGATGACCACAAAATTGAACATTACTCGAAATGTCAACGCTGAGTATACCAATGCAGGCTGTGGCAGAAAGGGAAACGCTGTCATATCGAGGAGATGAGACAAAAGGAGTCTTTTTAGCAGAAAACGCGCAAACTTGTGTCTTGTTACGGTTAAATTGCACCAGATTCTGCTGGCCCCAAAACGAAATTTCAGACAAAAGATTGTCAATTTTAGATACAAGTTGGTTCTGGCTCTCGATGACATGTTTTCGCGATATATTATGTAGGTCAAAGTATGAGGCTTCCCCAGTAGAGTCGTCTGCATAGCAATGAGTGTCCCTATTTTGCAACATGTGAATGATTTGCAGAAGAAACCAAGTAGGAGAAATCACACAGCCTTGGGGAACACCAGCATTGACAAGTTTGGATTCTGAGCACACACCTTCGACAACGACCTTGATGCTACGCCCCGTCAAAAAACTCGTGATCCATGTACATTATTTCTCAGGAAGACCGTAAGAAGGAAGCTTCGAAAGAAGCGCCTTGTGCCACACCCGATTGAAGGCTTTCGCTATGTCCAAACTGACAGCCAATGCTTCTCCCTTGCTTTCGACTGCTTGAGACCATCGGTGTGCTAAGTTAACCAAAAGATCACCAGCTGGACGACCACGACGGAAACCGTATTGACGATCATTTAACAGCTGGTGCTCATATAGGTATCTTAAAAGCTGGCAGTTTGTTATGTATTCCATAACTTTGAAAAACAAGGCCGGTAATTGGACGGATCCGAGCGGTTAGCTTTTTTAGGGATCGGGTGTACTAAAGTGGTCTTCCATGAATTCGGTACAATGACTGATGAATAGGAGAGCCGGCAGAGTCACGTTAAAACCGGTGCCAGCTCAGGAGCACACACTTTGAGAACAATCGGAGGGATACCATCGGGTGCACTCGACTTGTTGACGTCCAATGAAATAAGTGTTCTAAGCACTGAACTGTGTAGAAACTTTACTTCTGGCATAGACACTTCACACCTCGGGATGGTCAGCGGCGTGTTTCCATGGTCATCTAAAGTCGAGTTGGAAGCAAAGAGGGAGCCTAGAAGTTCGGCTTTCTCTTTCGCATTGTGGGCCAGCGAGGCATCACTCCGGTGTAAGGATGGTAAAGATGGCTTCGTGAAATTTCCTTGGACATAGACCAAAACGCTCTTGTTCCCGAAGGTAAGCGGGCCAATTTCTCGCCAATTCTGCCAATGTGCTTGGATTGTGCCCTGGCAGTAGCTCTTTTGAAAGACCTAGAGGCAGAATTATACTCCTTTTTAATCGAGCTGGCGTTTTCGTCGCAAGACTTGGCTGCCGTGGCCCAGGCCTGGTACCATTTCCGCTTATGGCTAAGTGAAGTGAAGAAGTGAAGACGACTAAACCAAGGCTAGGATTTGCCACCAACAGGCACTGAAGAGAACGGAATATAAAGTTTCATACTCTTCAGCACCACATCAGTGACAGCATCAGTAACGATGTCTGGATCATCTAGCGAGAAGCAAATCTGCCTCCATGGGTAAGACGCAAAAAAAGTTCGCATCCCGTCCCAATCTGATGACCTATAATGTCACACTCGACGTCGGCTCGATGGTGGTAGCCGCACACAGGGTGTAATGGACACTGCACTCCGGACTAAGCAGTGGTCGGAAGATCCAAGAGGGGCATCGACAGAGACTTTTTAGTTCTCTGGGTGAGAGGTTAGCAGAAGGTCTAACAGTGAAGGCGTATAATCCCCCACATCTAGAATTCACGTGGGCGAAGTCATTAGTTGCATGAGATCATAGGACAGGGCAAAGTCGTGAACAGATCTTCCCGCATGATCGGCGAAACGTGAACCAATCCAAACAGCATGGTGGACGTTAAAACAAATATCCTCTCTTACGAAAGCCCACACGCCAGCCCGAGGTACAAATGATGTTCCAGTTTATACCCCAGGTAGGAGAGGCACGATGTGTCTGCCGGAGGAGATATTTGCGTCTCAGTCAAAAAGTGCAAGTCTAGTTTTGTGCCCTGCTTGCCTCGATCATATTTAATATTACGCGCAAATCTCCCCCCCCCCCNNTGTACGTTTCCTGGTTAGAATCCGCGGAATCTAAATTAGAAACACCAGGATGGGATTGGTCTCCACCACTAATGCAGGTGGTACCCCCCTGGGGTTTAACAGTTTGAATTTGCGGCTCCATTATAATAGAAGGGGGGAGTGGGCATTCCGGACTCTCACCAACCAGGCGAAACGCAGCAGCAACGCCGCTACTTCACGCCGGTCTTAAGTGAGAGAGTGGTACATCTTTGGACGTGCCGGTCCATTAAGCTGCAGCCGTACAGGCAAACAGCATGGCACTACCAAATTAAAATGATTGTAGTTATTTTGACTGCAATTTATTTCAGTAGAACATTTCAGTTATCTTAATGACTATTATTTAATATCTGGTAATGGAGTATTTACTTTCCTGCGCTTTAGTGCTAATCAATCAGAATATTAACTGCATAAATTTGTAATATTGGGTTGTGTGTCAGCTATATGCGGCAGATATATTCATGCCCAATGTTCTGTGGAGTATCTATAACCCTGTTATGACAGGGGATGCAGTGCGTTTACATAGGCAGCAATTAAAACATTCCGCTTGATTACCCCGGCCAGCATTATACGGACAGACCATTTACTTTTATAATATACATATCTATACGAATGGTATGTTTAAAAATAAATTTAGAAATATCATTTATTTATCGCCTCTGTGGTCTAGCGGTTTGGCGTCGGACCAGACTTTTTGAGGTCCCGGGTCCGATATCCGGGTTGGGTAAAAAAAAATAGAAAATGTGTAATTTCAATTTTCTAATAAAAATAATGTTGCTTGGGATTGGATTTGGGGTCCATGGTTGGCGATAGGCTTGCCAAATATCACATTGTGGAACATACTTGTAGTGTTTTCGGATAATCGTGGGTAGGTAAATATAGTTAAATGTAACTTGTAGGTTAAAAATAATAATATTTGTGTTTTTCATATGAAATAATATTTTTAGCCGAGAGCTACTACAGCTAAAATTAGAATGACTTATATTTAAGTATCGTGTGACGTCCAAGTACTTTGTGCGACCAATATTACAAAGTATAATGTGTATTATAATGTGATTGCTGAAGCTGAGGTTACACCATGAAGCTATACTAGTACTAGAGGTAAAACTATTAGCAAAGACCTGGGTGCTGGTTGTGTATCTTTTTGTCTCTTTTGTATTTCTATTCGTAACTGGAGATAGAAAATATAAAAGACGTCGGGTTCTGAAAGACGTGGACCAGTCTATAGAGATAGAGATTAGAGTATTGTTAGTGCTTATGTTTATAAATTACTAGCTGTAACGACTTCGTTTGCACAGAATTAAACAAATTTTTTTAAAGTTCTGTCATCATCGGTCCAGTCGTTTCAAAAATAAATATTTAAAAAAAAGTTTATTGGTTATACCGTACATAGGGCTTTCTAAAATCCGCAGCGACGTGCCCGGGCGTAGTGTGCGTTGCTCCATACAAAATGGATGAAAGCGATCTAGGCGGATCATTGCGCTGCCATGTGCCCCGTCTCGGCTCATCCAAATGTGCGCTATCCTTAAGTCTTTGGCTTGTTAATTCCGCGGAATCCGTGTTAGCATTGAGTGTGAGTTGGTGTTCGTGGTGAGTTCTTTGACAAGGTTAGTGAGAAACGTGACAAGTTGGATTGTTTTCCGAGCTCCGATTTTTAGTGATCTGGTAGCGAACGTGGGCAGTGGGAAAGTTAGTTTGGCTTGTCACATTCTGTGTTATAGCCTCTGTGGTCTAGCTGTCCAGGTGTTGGACTTGACTGAATGAGATTCTGGTTTCGATTCCAGGGTAGGACAACAAAAAAAATTGGTTTTTCCAATTTTCTAATTACAAAAGTTGCTCGGGATTGGGTATGTGCCGGATTGGCGATAGGGCACCTAAGACATTATGGGTCTTAGTGTCTGGCTAGTCGTGGGTACCGTGGTTGTACCTCTGCCTTCCTCTTCGGACCATATCCCTAATAAGTTACTTACTCTCTACTTACATTCTGTGTTGCTTGGAAGACGTCACAACACTTTCGCGGAAATAACAAAATAGATATAGAATGTATAACATATGTTATATATTTAGTACATAATAATTATCGCAGATATACAATCTAAATATGGATGGATGTAGGTACACGGGGAGAACTAGGTCGATATTCCACGACAAAGTCGCTACGGTGTTATCCGAGAGTTATGTCAAGAGTCTCCGGAACCAGCGTGTTTGTATAAAAAATGGTAAGGGTAAGGGTTTGAATGTGAAGGTTTGCAAGGATCGTGTTCGTGAAGGCTACTCTCTTGATACCCCGCTACGGACTTCGCGTGAAGATATGTATGTATGTAACAAAATAAAGGCTTACTCTACATACGTCTTGTAAAGGGTGAATGAAAACAGATTTCGATTTCGATAAGTGAGTCGTCATGTGGTCAATGTTATTTTGCCTTTGATATAGCAGAACCACGGTAATATATCTATAAATTTTAAAGAAAGAAAAAATTTCGCCACAGACAGGATTTGAACCTGTAACCTTTCTTTACAAATTTATAGAAATTTAACCCAAGCACAGGACAAGTGCTAAAATAAAAACACGGTAATATAGTAACAAAAAAACAGTTTTCTTTCTTTCTTTAGGTTTTGGCCTTCACGTTAGTATTTAGCCATTAGTCAAGTAGTAATTTGCATCAAATTTTATATCAATTTCAATTAATTTTAATTAGTCATCAGTCATAAGTCGTCAGGAAGTCATGTCAGGCTCTTGGGTAAAACGGTGACCTTTTAACACAAGATCATGAAATGAGTTTTGGCGGCAACGAGGAAATATACGATATGCTAATTTCTTCATGATTATTTCATTTGTGCATTTTCACTGAACAAAATTGTACAAAATGCCACCAAAATTGACCAATTTCACTCAATATTAACACGAAATTCAATAATTATGAAAAAACTTCCCCCATCTTTTCTCTCAATGCCGCCAAAACTCCAAAAAAAAATATTTTTGATGAAAATGTTCCATAATTGATAATATGCTATGGTCAATCCATAAAACTTTTCATAGTGGAAGTTACAGTCCTAACAAAGACTTATAGGTTTACCCTTGAATTCCTATATCAAGCGAATTGGAAATTGGAATTGTATAGGTATGTCATTTTAGGTAGTTTTGAACACAGTACTTGCAAATTATTAACATTTAGTTACAAATGACTTCAACGTAATCCGATAAAATAATTTATTGGTTTCTATTGACTAAATGTTAACAATTCGCCAGTGTTGTGTTCAAGACAACCTTACATGACATAAATACATACATACATACATACATACATACATATCTTCACGCCAAGTCCCTTACGGGGTAGGCAGAGAGTATCGAGTGCCAGACCTCACGATCCTGACAAACCTTACATGACATACTCGATTCAAATCGAGCTTCAAGAGTAACCATACTGTCCTTTCTTAATATTATTGACTCACTCTAATGTACTGACCTCTCTTTCGTTTTGACTTTGTTAACTGACAGTATAAAGTCTCAGAAAGAGAGGTCAGTACAAAAGAGTCAGCATTACTTGAAAATGACTTCAGGTTTTCATCAAGACTGTAGCCTTCACTAATAATATAGCTTCATGGGTCAATCAATCCAAATGTCGATCAAACGTAACTGAAGGACCTTTAAGTGAATCTCAAACATTTACTTAATCGAGAAAGTTTAAAGTACTTCGAGATTATTATTTTAAGCGCACGCTAAGCATCTGGGAATTTTCAAGCGGTCATTAATACTGAAACCGATAATCAAGTGAATTTAGTTCTTTACTTAAAATAACTTCATAACTTTATTGAATAGAGTTTTGGTGCTATCGAAAGGAAATATGTTAGCTGTTTTTTTCATAATTATTACATTTCGTGTAAGTAGTGCCAGCAAAAAGAAAATTGGATAATTCCAATTTTCTAATTAAAAAAAATGTTGGTCGGGATTGGAAATGTGCCTGGTTATCGATAGGCTTGCCACCTATCACATTATGGGACTTAGTGTCTTCGGCTAGTCGTGGGTGCCTTGGTTGTACCTCAGCCTACCTCTTCGGGGATATGGGCGTGAAGATACTTCGTGTAAGTACATACTGAGTAAAACTAGTCAATTTTTGGACTTTTGTTCAATTTTGTTTTGTTAAAGTGTACAAGTGAAGTATCCATAAAGAAATTATTGTATCATGTATAACGTCGTTACTGCTGATACTCACTAAATGAGCTTGAGTAAGGAGGTCACCGCTATACTAACGACCATGACATGACTATCTATGACGATTTATGACTAATTTTGAATAATTAAAGCCCGATTTCGATAAATCGGGTGATTTGATGCAAATTTATAAACTCGCCTAATGGCAAATGCTGACACCCATGCCAATTTTTTTTTTATTGAATACATTTAAAAAAACACTGAGTTTTCCAAGCTGAGGGTTTAAACCTGCATTTAGCTTTAGTATAGAAGCAAGGTACCGACTAACTTTTTACAAGCTTTTATTTAGTTTCACCTGCCCCTATGTTTCTAATGGAATCTTGCAAGTCACATTTGATCCCCGTTTTGGTCCGGCTCTTCTATGTAGAAAAGATCATCTGCCTTTCTACCAGGAGGCTCGTAAGAGACGAGCATAGGAAAGGTTACAATCAGAAGAGCCATGTGCTTGTTCGTTGTCTTCTTACTCAAAAAAAATCGGATGACAATGCAAGATTACTGTGATATTGCGCTGAAATAAAAATGTGTTTTTGTAGAATATGTGTGCTATAAAGTTGTTCTAAAATTATGTAGACATTCCAAGACATTCGACCTCATTGTGGTGTGCAAATATTTTAAAATAAGAAAAGTAGCAAAGCGTACCACACGTATTTTAACATTTATTTTTTTCATATTCCATAAAAGTAAAATTATTAATCACAAACAATTTTAAAATGTAAATTTATTGTAAACTACCACCGTTTTCAAACCTAACTTTGTGATAGGTCACCGAATTAGTGGTCATAGGTTTGCTACTCGTCACATCGTGAGACTTTCAAAAGTACCATTGGCACTTATCATATAGTGGGAATACTTTGGCTAATCAGGGTGGTCTAGTTGTACCTCTGCCCAACTCTGCGGGGATACGGTGGTGAGGATACTTATTTACACCGCATGTAATTATTATATTTGATACAATAGCAGCTAAAAGCTGATATCTGTAAGTTTGCGTTTAAAATAACACATGTTTAACTTTTGTTTTATAATACTATCTAGTAAAATAAAGTAAAATATCTTCGCGCCTGTATCCCCGAAGAGCAAGGCATCTACGACTAGCCGAAGACACTAACAGCCATTGTTAATAATGTATCTCAATCTAATGGATTTCAAGCAATCTAGATAGCTGCGTATCCGCCGGCCTTTCCTATACCTCATTCCCATATTTATCCTGTGCACAGATATATTATTGGCAAGCGATAACATAAAAATGGATCAAAATATCAATCTTGGCCACAAGTTTTGGATTAGGATTAATTATTAATATTGGCCGTTAGTCCCACAATGTGATAGGTGGTAAAATCCAATTCATTGAAGCATAACACAGTTTGAGAGAAGCGTTTGATTACATAGATGTATATATACAGAATTTTCTGACGATGACTATCTGATTAAGAATGTGGGTACTTTATATTCAAATGGTTTCTACAGGAGAGCGAAACCATTTCAAAATTCAGACAAAGCCGCCGACAGAAGCTTATAATGTACAATATCCTCAATTTATTACAGTAAACACCTTTTTCAGTAGGTAGCTAATTTAGGCTATAAACAAGTCTAGAAAAAGCGCTCAAAAAGCAAGATGAAAAATAATTTTAAAAATTGTGTTTTGAACAAGCGCAAAGTATATTGAACCCCGATAGTTTAAAATACTGTTGTATAAAATGTGCAGCGAAAATGAATCGACGCAAACACAAGAAAAGCGCAATTAAAAACTTCATAACCACAAACGCAGTCGACATATCTGTAGTTGTGTTGATGTTTGTTGCATTGGACATCGTTCTTCTTACTCAAAAAAAAAATCGGAGGACAATGCAAGATTACTGTGATATTGAGCTGAAATAAAAATGTGTTTTTGTAGAATATGTGTGCTATAAAGTTGTTCTAAAATTATGTAGACATTCCAAGACATTCGACCTCATTTTGGTGTGCAAATATTTTAAAATAAGAAAAGTAGCATAGTGTACCACACGTATTTTAACATTTATTTTTTTCATATTCCATAAAAGTAAAATTATTAATCACAAGCAATTTTAAAATGTAAATCTACTGTAATCTACCACCGTTTTCAAACCTAACTTTGTGATAGGTCACCGAATTAGTGGTCATAGGTTTGCTACTCGTCACAACGTGAGACTTTCAAAAGTACCATTGGCACTTATCACATCGTGGGACTACTTTGGCTAATCAGGGTGGTCTAGTTGTACCTCTGCCCAACTCTGCGGGGATACGGTGGTGAGGATACTTATTTACACCGCATGTAATTATTATATTTGATACAATATCCTCAATATAATGTACAATATCCTCAATTTATTACAGTAAACACCTTTTTCAGTAGGTAGCTAATTTAGGCTATAAACAAGTCTAGAAAAAGCGCTCAAAAAGCAAGATGAAATATCACTTTAAAAATTGAACAAACGCAAAGTATATTTAACCCCAATAGTTTAAAATACTGTTGTATAAAATGTGCGGCGAAAATGAATCGACGCAAACACAAGAAAAGCGCAATTAAAAACTTCATAACCACAAACGCAGTCGACATATCTGTAGTTATGTTAATGTTTGTTGCATTGGACATCGTTTCAAAAGTTCTTAACTGGCAAACATAGATGAATTGTGTCGCTATGAATGAACAAGTACAAATTATTTTTTAAAGAAAAGAAAAAAACATATTTGCGAAATATGAGTGTTACAAAAATGTTACAAAATCATTTAAGACGCCGGACCACTAGACCACAATAGTTTGTTTTTAAAGCTATTCGCTGATGGAGTACATATCACAGTATCTGACTTGTTCCATTGAAGCATAACATGGTTTGAGAGAAGTGTTTGATTACATATATGTATATACACAAAAACTTCTGACGATGTCTATCTGATTAAGAATATGGGTACTTTATATTTTCTACAAGAGAGCGGATATTGGTAGAATATGTAGAAACCTACATATTCTACCAATATGTTGTGTGCATAAAAATAAATAATAGTTATTAATCAAATTAGTTATTTTAATTATTTACTTACTATTTTCAGTGTTTATTGTATTAATTACATGATTATTTATTAATACAAACAATTTTTAGAATATAAATTAATTTATCCCTATCTATTTATATTTTTTATTGCACACCACGAATTTCTTTTTTATCAAGATAACATTGTAAAATTTATAAACTACAGCTTCACTATTTAAATTGTAAAAGACTTCGACAAAGGAGGTTTTTTAGTTTGTTTATAGATTATTTCATCATTTCTGAACAGATTTTAAATCGTTAGTAGTGCTTTGATTGTACCTTTCAAAGATACGGGCATGAAGATAATTTTTTTAATCAAATTTTGTCAAGTAGCGCTTATGTATGTTTGAAAGTTAGACAAAGTACATAATATAATGAATGACCATCATAGTAAACGACACATCGCTGCATAATATCATTTTTCATAGTGCAATGTAAAGTAAAAGGAACATGGTCATGAGCAAAGTAGGAAATTTTGATAGTCAGAGCTTACAAATTATTTCGGACTCAGGGCCGTAGAGCTGGACTTATAAGGGTCCGTATCCAAATCCTATAAATAGGAACTCTTAAAAATTTGTCATTTCTGTATGTCTGGATGTCTGTTTATATAGTTGTCTGTCTGTCAGTCCGTCCGACCATATTATGTCGCAGTCTCTTTTTTCCAAAACTATAACCATACTATTCAAACTTTTTAAATAGACGTATTTTGTGAACCGCGTCAAGATTTACTTACAAAATAGAAAAAAAGGATTAAAATTTGGGGGTTCCCCATACTTTAACCTACCTGAAACTCAAAAAAATAGTCATCAAACTCATACGAATAGGGTACGTTACAGTAATATACATAACCCGTCTTACCGCAAGAATTAAAAACTAATTGAACACATGTTTAACTAAATACGTCAATCATTTGTAGCATGATAATAAATAGGATGGTAACTGGTTGTATGTCAATGTTTAGTTAAACGGGCGTCTAACTTTTTTGTGGCAAAGCGGACCATGCTTAAGTCAAATTTCACAAGTTGAACACCTCTGTGGTACAGTTCAATGGATATTTTTAGGGATCTTGTCAAATACGTAATAGCCATTAGGACCCCATGGAGTTATATCGCTTGAATGGGTCGACTAAAGTACATTCACATCTTATGAAAACAGCTTTTGATGTTATCACATTTTGCCATATGACGTCATAGCTTTACAGTTCCTTGTGAAAAAAAGTGTTAAGGTTTTTTTAATCAACGTGTCTAAAGTAAATTAATTTGCGAAGATGACTGAATCGAAAATATCGTAAAGCTGCATTCCAACATTGCCTAGATTTGTATATGAAAACACTGGGAGCACAAAATAAAGACAGGTACAGAAGGCAATCTTTATAGAAAGCGCGATCAAACAACGCACTCATAGACATTTCTTACGGATTTCGTACCAATCAAGACCAATACGAGATCGAGTGATATCCACTTGAGCTACGATAATGTAAGTTTATGAAAAACGGAACAACAAAAAATACATATTAGATATATATCTTCACACTAAGTCTTAAGCCCTAAAAATCAAGCGATTAATTTCTGTAAACATTAAAATGTTTGTACACCATAATGTGTTAGTATGTTGCAGTAAAAGTAGCAGTATTTTACAAAACCGTGCTTAAATAATGCAATTTTTATGGTATGGTATTCTTGTAGGCAATTGGCATTAAATATCATGAAATTTGAATATCTATTGGCATTAAATATCTATAGGACATAACTACCCGCGTTAACGGGTTAGAAAGGAATTAAAAATTTCGCCACGGGACTTGAATCCTCAGTAGCTCAATTGGTCGGCTTGAGACGAAAGGTTACAGGTTCAAATTCTGTCTGGGGCGAAATTTTTTCTTTCTTTAAAATTTATAGAAAATTTATCCCAAGCACAGGGCAAGTGCTAAAATAAAAATACGTTACGAAATTTGAAGTTTTTTTTATGACATTGGAAGATAAACAAGCAGACGGATTTCCTGATGGTAAGAAATTCACGCCGCCTAAAGACACCAAGTGGTGATTGTGTGTTGCTAACCCGAGGCCGGGATGTTAGGCCTCAAGCAAAGACAAGTTTAACGGCTACTTTAACCCACTGACCACAACACGTCAACGGCTGGGACTGATGTTATGGCGGCCGGAATAGGTAAGGCGGTAGTAAAAATGCGGGAGTGTCGCTGCGAAACTCTACCACCTAGTCAAATATCACGGTGTTAGCGACGATAAACCTATGCTCGCCTTTTACGAGCTGCCTGGCAGGAAGGTGTTTCAAAGTCGTTAAAAATACATTCATAATTTGACGTATGATTGCGTAAAAACATAAAATAATATAAAAGCAGGACTTCAGCAAAAACCGTAACTTGAAGCAAAGAAAGAAAAGTAAAGAAAAACCGCAGTTTTGTAACTCCAGTAGTTTAATATTTTTCTGCTGTACTCGTATCATAGTTCTTTTTTTGTTTATAAATGGCGTATTTGTATCTAAGCCAGCTTATTATGATTATTAACAAAACCTAATTAAATTAGATTCTTCTGATTATTAGATCGCTTCTGTGGTCTAGGGGTTCAGTTGTTGGACTTGACTGCCTGAGGTCGCGGGTTCGAATCCCGGGTCGGGCAACAAAAAGAAAATTTGATTTTCCCAATTTTCTAATAAAAAAAAATGTTGGTCGGGATTGGAAATGTGCCCGGTTGGCGATAGGCTCGCCACCTATCACATTGTGAACACTAAATCTTTATTATACTGATTAGACAACAGAGACCACGCCTTAAGTTAATGTATCTAAATTACCATATTATTATGGCGTCTTCTACGAGCCTATCCTGCAATTCTACTTAGCTCTAAGATATTTCCATTTTTTTAATGTTTAATCTTCATTACGCTCATAGTTACAGTACTTAGCTATAGGGTAGATGAAAAAACGTAGCATCATTAAAGTGGGCAATGCACCATTTGGCTTATTTGTTTTCAGCAAGTGAAGATATTTTTTTTTGAGGTTTGTATACATTTGCCATAGTAGGAATACATAGACCAATGTATGTCCAAAAAAAACAACGTATTATCTCAGCGCGAACGCGACAGATAGTACAATGAAAAATTCATAATCTATATCATAGACTATAAAATACGCATATACAGAAATATGCGTATTGGCATCAACCTCACTGAGGGATCAACAAAAACATTGAAGGTTTATTTAGTAGGATTATAGAGTCAGTCGTATTTTAAGTGCGTTTAGACGTCCCTTGTATTAAAATGTTTTCTTTTTACTTTCTACTTCCTAAAAAAATATTTCTAAAAATCATACAAAAAAAAGTATAAACTGTATGTCCGAACCCGTAAAAGCTTTTTACGGGTTCCGTAAAACCCGTAATTTTAAAAGCTAACACAATATCCATTTTATAAAATTGTAAGACAAAGTCCACTACTTATTTCATATATGTTAATACCATTTCTTATTTAGAAGACATAATTGAAAAATGGACTGATATAGCCCCATTCTTTTAAAAAAATACTATGACTGCCAATTATAAAGGACAGTCTTTCAACACAAACAAGTATGATATTAATGCGGACTCTACGACTAGGCCGATTCCTCATGGTAATAATTTTAGTACCATGAATGTCATCTACGTACAGAAAAAATATGTATTTTCTTTAGTTTTCCTGAGATTCCATTATCAGATCCAGATTTAACGGATATAGAATAAGTCTTTATTTTGTTTGAACCCTTGCAAGTCCTATTTTTTATGATAATGGAAGGCACACAAGCAGGCGGATTTCCTGATGGTAAGAAATTCACGCCGCCTAGAGACAACAAAGGTGGTAATGTTGAGTTGGCAACCTGAAGCCGGGTTGTTAGGCCTCCAACAAAAATAAATTTACCGGCTATCTTATCCTCCGAACCCGAACATGCCAATGGCAAGTGCTGTTTTAATGGCGGCTGGAATATGTAAGGCGGTGGTACCAATCTGGGCGAGTCAGAAGTCACGGTGTTAATGACGGTAAGCCAATGCTCGCCTTTTACGATCTGCCTGGCAGAAAGGCAGATACTCTATTCTGCAAAGGAGTCCGGACCAACACAGGGAAAAGGAAAAATTAAGAAAGAAGTTTTTCAAGGCACTGGGGCTACATCGGAAGTGTTTTCTTTCAAATACAAAAAAAATATATGAAATTGGTTCAGAAATTACAGAGAAATCGATTAACATTCACAAAAAAATATATTAGTCGAACGCATTACCTTCTCGTCTTATCAAAGTTGTTTAAAAATACACATCAAAGCTTAATTAAATGCGATAGCTTACACTACAGATTTTATCCCGAATTTGATACATGCAAATAAAAAATAAATAAAAATAAATAGTTTGCAGAGGTTCTTAAAGTGATTAGTCTTTGCGAAACGGGTGTTCGACAGAATAACGTGGTTGTACTCGCGTCGTATATAATGCAAGTTTTAAGGGCACGAATTCCAAGCGCATGTCCGGATTTTCAACAATGAGACTAGTAATGTTAACTACTTCTGGTTTTCCTCAACTCATGTTGAAAAGTTTTAGCTATCTCGCAAAATAAAATGCAAAAATAAAATCGTGCAATTAGTCTGTTTTTTTACCGACTTCAAAAAAGAGGATTTTATCATTATGAATACATGTTTTTTTATTTGCTGCAGTAGAAAATGATTACTGTTGTCCATGAACATCAGCTATAGAAAGTAAGTCATCGATAAATTGCCAACTCTTAAGCAATATATTAATACGCTTTTTAAAAGACCCTTCGTCATAATTTAGATAAAACTAATTCTGGAAGTGGGTGTCATAGTTTAGTAGGAAGTAAAACGAGTGAAGTAAACCCTACTGTCGAAGAACTTCTCGTGTCAAGGTGGTGCTTAAAGAACTTTTGCGTCCAGCGAGTAGTTTGGCGTCAATATCCTACCACTTTGTCAACTCAATGAAGATGACATAAACATAGACAAAAAATATACGTAGTTAAGTTTAACTCTAATACCAACAGAAAGTAAAAAAAACAGTATTGTCACGCCCATATCCCTGAAAAGATAGGCAGACAACCAGTGCACCGATGACTAGCCGAAGATACTAAGTCCCACAATGGGATAGGTGGCAAGCCTATCGCTAACTGAGAACATATCCTATCCCGAGCAACGTTATTTTAATTAGGAAATTATATATATATATATATATATTTTTGTTGCCCAAACCGGGGATCGAACCCGGACCTCAAAATGTCAAGTTCGACGCCAGACGGCTAAGACCACAGAGGCGATCATGATAAAACCAATATGGTACCATCGAAATCATGGCTCTACCTTTTAAATAAAGAATCTTCAAAATTGATAGGTAATCACGTAAGAAACATGAAAAAATAGGTTACCGATTTTGATGGTTCTATTTTAGAAATATAGGCCACGATGTCGAGGTGGTTCCGTATTAGTTTTATCATAATCCGACAAGTGGTTTTCGAGTTATATTTAATAGTGTATACATTTGAGCTTATCTTGACGACTTCAATCTCGACCATTTTTGAAAGAAAGAAAAAATATTAAAAAAAATATATTTATTTGCGGAATAGGATTTCGAAACCTTCAGAAAAAAGAATTATCAAATCGCGACGTGGTAATGAAATTGGAGTCGGTTTATAGACGCCTAACTACACTGACCAAGTGTGCGGCTCGAGTTCAATTCCTGACAGGCAGGCATTTGTGTGATGAACATTTAGAAGTCTGTATTTTCCGGGTCTGGATGTTTATTAAATGTATTCTGGTATCTATTGAAGTATTTCTATGAATTAGAATTGTTGACAACCTTAACAGAAGCACATAATTTGCTTACTTTGGGGTTAGATTAAATTTGTGTATTTTGTCCATGAATATTTATTTATTTATTACTTTACTCCACTTAAATTATGATGTCTCATAAAAATATAGAAAATCATACTATCCGATATGTCGAAGTAATCGTGCTAGTCACAAAAGTAAAACCTAATGGCTAATAATGCTTACGAAACACAGAAGTTCCATTAGAGACGGGTGTAACCGAGCAAAGCACTCAGCATATGGCTACCATTTTCGTCTATCAACTCGTCGAGTCCTGGCTCTCGACAAAATACGCTAAAATTGTTTGGGAAATTCAAAAATGTCGCACTAAATGAAAATTAAAAAGAGATCGAATACTCGATTTTTATGGTATTGAAAGGCAAACAAGCAGACAGATTTCCTGATGATATTCATGCCGCCTAGAGAAACCAAAGGGGGTAATAGCGCGTTGAAAACCTGAGGCCGGGTTGTTAGGCCTCAAGCAAAGTAAATGTACAGGCTACCTTATCCTCCCAACCGGAACAGGTCAACGGCAAGCACTGACGTTATGGCGGCAGGAATAGATAAGGCGGTGGCACCAATCCAAACGAGTCGGATACTCGTATTTTTTTCGCAGTAACACTTCAAATTTACTTCAATTATTTCATTACTTAAAATTTCTATGAGCCTCTGTGCTCGAACGGTTCAGTTGTTGGACTTGACTGCATGAGGTCCCGGGTTCGAATCCCGGATCGGGCAACAAAAAAAAAATTGGGTTTTTCCAATTTTCTAATAACAAAAACGTTGCTCGGGACTGGACATGTGCCCGGTTTACGATAGGCTTGCCACCTATCACATAGTTGGACTTAGTGTCTCCTCCGAACGACACAGAATGTGACAAGCCTAACTGACGTTCACAACTTATATTGTTTCCGAGCTCTTCCTTTATTCGTGTTCTGGTCGCGGAGGTGGGTGTTGTGAACGTCAGTTAGGCTTGTCACATTCTGTGTCGTTTGGAGGATTATTTGCCACAACAGTTACACTAGGACCATGTCAGATAAATAACAGAAGGTGCTATTGTACTTAAAATAAAAAGTTATTTGAACGACGCTATTTTTTGTAAGTTATTTTACAAGATGTATCCACAGTAGGTGTTAATTTTTTTCTGTTGTAGAAAAACCCTATGCTATTAATTTTAATGACTATAACTTTGGGCAATCTATGTTCAAACCTCGGTATATAAATTATTATCCTGAAAGTTTTTTCTATTCGATATTTTATGTTAGACTAAGCGTTGAAACGCTGTAAAGAATTGCTGTCTCAATTAAGCCTCGCTGCTGCATCAGTATCTGTTTACAACTATAGTTTACCAGTTTCAAGTATAGACGTTTCCTCGTGTTGGTTCGAGCTCCTTTGCAGAATTGACCATATGTTTTCCTACCAGCCAGCTCGGAAAAGGCGAGTCACTAATACCGTGACATCTGACTAGGTGGTAGAATTTTGCAGCGAATCGCCTGGTTTCGTACCACTACCTTATGTATTACTGCCGCCATAACGTCAGTGCTTGCCGTTGCCGTGTACCGGTTTGGAGGATAAGGTAGCCGGTAAACTTACTTTTGCTCGAGACCTAAAATCCCGGCCTCATCTTTGAAACGCACCATTACCACCTTTTGTACCTCTGGGCGGCGTGAAAAAAAAATTAGACAAATTGCTAATGCGTCATTAACATCTTATGTTATTATGTTACATCATTGCGAATCCTCTAGCTTTAAGAACCTAAAACTTTTTAATAATTGTAATTTCTATACATTCTGGCATCTAACCCTTTAACAAAGTCACAAAGTATGAAATCAGATATCTACTTCGGCTTATTTCTATGACTTCCTTAATATTTCACTAGTTGTACCCGAAGTTTTTTAAATTAGTGTTGTTGGAATTTATTACAAAGTCCCCACATCAGCTTAATATAAGCTGTACATTCAAACGTTTCTCTATATCAAGGATTTCAAGTTATTTGGTTAATTTACGAGTATGCTTGGAAAAAAATACGAGTATATTGATAAAATACATACTACAAAACAAAAAAAAATCACTGCAAGTTAATAAATTATAGCTCAATTTACATTTTGACTTTAAAGAGAGGGATAAATAGTAACCTACAACCTTCCTTGGCACATAAAGTATGTACCAGCCAAAATTTCAGTACGATCAGGTCAGTTAATTTAGCGTGAATAGCGACCAGGATACAGACAGGCAAACAGACAAATAAAAAAATTAAAATTCATAAAATTTGTTGTGTTGTCCATTTTTAGCTGCCTGTGCTATTTTTATTATCTACAATGTACAGAGATCACTCTTCTTTGCCTTTGTTATGTGCACCTAACTATACCGCCTTACCTATTCCTGCCGCCATAAAGTCATGACGTGTTCCGGTTCGGAGGGTAAGGTAGCCGGTAAACTTACTTTTGCTCGAGGCCTAACATCCCGGCCTCAGGTTGGCAACGCGCCATTACCACCTTTGGTGTCTCTAGGCGGCGTGAATTTCTTACCATCAGGAAATCCGTCTGCTTGTTTGCCTATAACGTATAAAAAAAAATACAATATTATTTTCGATGCTTTTTCGAATGTGATAATCTTAAGGGTGTCCTACTCTTTATAACAGGTTTTCTAACAGCGATCTCCCGTTCAATAAATTTTCACTCCTCGACATTTTGATAACAAATATTTTCATAGAAAATCAAAACGTTTTCTTTTTAATTTTCATTCAAACGTTGTGATAAGGTAAATCCAGAAAGTAATTTGGATTATGAATGAAGCTTTGTGCTTCGTCAAAATGATTGCGAAAAGAATATTCTTCAATATTTTGTTTATTTTTTGGGCAGATTATAGCCTAAGGTTATTTCCTAAAGCTGTTGCGTTTGAATTACAGCAAAATGTTCTATTAATAATTTAGAGCAATAAAAACGCAGAATCCGACTTCAAATATTTCTTTTAATATATAAATAGCAAATGTTTTTGAAATGGTCCCAAAAAAAATAAAATGAAAATTATTTATTTGCGGAATATTTTTGTTAAAAAGTTGTTACAAAGATATTTAAGAACACAACATATTCTACCACATTGTTGTGTGCAAATATTTAATTAAATTTTAAGAAATTAAATATTTATATACATTGTAACATTTAAATCACAGTACTTTTTATATTTTTAATAGACATTTTATTTATTTATACGTTTAGTAAGTTTCATAATTTATTACAAATAATTTTAAAGATAGATTAATTTGAATCCTATTTAGCGTACATTACCATGGCTACATAAATTTTATCATAATCTTAATAACAATTTTACAGATACACTTAGTAATACATACATTTTTCACTTATTAAGTATAACTCAAAAACAAATAGTCGAATCGTGATCTAATAGGTATATGATCATTTTGGAATCAAGATCTATTTTTTTTAAAAAAGTATCTTCACGTCCATATCATAGAGGCAGATGTCACGTAGGCAGAGGCACAACCAGGGCACTCACGACTAGCCGTAGACACTAATGCCCGTTTTCACCAACGTCTTAAAATTTAAGGGTCCCCTAAACGCATTTAGGAGACTCTTAGCAAGAATTTCATTTTCACCAACGCCTAAGTGACACTTATGTTCTTAGGTGTTCCCTAAAACTTACGGGCCCGATTGCTTATTTCCTATATATCCCCTAAATTAAGGTGACAGTTATTGTCAAAAGTTAACATACATTTTTTCACAATTAATAGTGATTTAAACCAATTTTAAAAGAATTTAGAAGAAGCTAAAAGGGTAGAAATGATCCCTAGCCCAATTTTTTTTAACAAACTGCGTATTTATCAAGAAAAAGCAAAACATTTTGATAAATTTGACGAATTCGATTTTTCGATAGATATAGGTTATCTAAACAAAATGTTCTATTTTTATTAAATAAAATAAAACATCATTTGGAATTTAAGGATGATAGGTAAGTATTTTATTTTAGCACTTGCCCTGTGCTTAGGTTAAATTTCTAAAAAAAAAGTTTATTATACTGGGTAAGTGTTATATTTTGTCTGCTACATAAAATTAAAATCTTTATGAACCTATAGTACATATTGATAACAAAAACATAGGTATTACATTGTACTTTCATACAACTGGTAAGTACCTACTAATATATTAATACAATATTTCAGGAATAAATCAGTGTCACCTATAAACTAACTCTTGTGTACTCTGAGATACTTTGCTACAGGCAATTTTTGTTAAGTGTCGGAGATTTAGGCAGGTTCAGTGTAGCAACTTGCAGTCATATAATAAAACGAGTTTCAAAAGCCATTGTATTTCTGCGAGAAGAGTTCCTAAGATTTCCCGAGTCACAGGAAGAAATATCGAAAGTGAAATGACAATTTTACAAAATTGCCCGGTTTCCAATAAAATATTAATTTCAAAAGTTGTAAGTGAATAAAATTTGTACAGTGATCTGAGTAGGTACTCAATCAATATTATTCAAAATACATACAGTGCATACCTACGTTTAGCTTTGTTTTGAAGATGAGTTGTCACTTAGCTTAACATAGGTTATATCTTACTTACTTAAGGCAAAAGCATGAACGTTTTGTGCCTTAGATAAGCATTAAATACTTTGAAACACATAATAATCTTGAAATTATGTAACCGAAATTAAAAATAAACAATATTTGTGTTATATATATTACTTATTTATCTAACAATTTCGTTATTTACCGATGAAATTAACTTTTCGATTAAGAATCGATTTTTGGTCACATTTGTTGTATTAAAGAATCGTCACTTAGTTAAGAGTCACCTAGGGAGGTAACACTTAGTTTGGTGAAAAAGGAATTTAGGTAAGGGTTGGATTTAGGGGATCTTTTAAAGTAAGAGTAACTGGGGAATCCTTGGGTGTAAGCTGGTGAAAACGGGCATAAGTCCCACAATGTGATAGGTGGCAATCCTATCGCAACCCTTGCACATATCCATTCCTGGGCAACGTCAATTTTATAAGAAAATTTTAAATATACTTTTTCTAAATTTTTTTGTTGCCTGACTCGGGGATCGAGCACGGGGCTTCTTTCTAAAAAGAACCATTAAAACTATTGCTCAAGAAACCGCGTAACAAACATACAAAACAAAGATACATTCGAATTAAGAACCTCCTCCTTTTTAAGAGTTGGTTAAAAATAATGAGAATGTGGATGGATGTAGGTACCCGGGGAGTTGATATTCCACGATAAAACTAATCGGGTTTTATCCGGTGATGGTCTCAACAGTCTTCAAAACCGGCATTTTTGTATGAAAAGAGAAATGAATGTGAAGGTGCTTAACATATTATGGTTGGACCGCCTTTGGTCTCTGTAAGACAAGTATTTCTGACTTCTAGAAAATCCATCTACATGTTTAACATCCTATCATATACCTTTTACCAAGTACTGCCAATGGAAAGCCGTAAAATGAAAACTAAATAGATATTACTTAATAAAGGACCATTACCACCTTTCCTCTCTGTAAGACATGTATTTCCGACTACTAGAAAATCCATCTACATTCGCCAACCTATCCTAATCCTTTCACCAAGTACCGACAGTTGGAAGCCGTAAAATGAAAACTGTATATTATTTAATAAAGGACCCCAAGCAAG
>NJDC01005684.1:0-27916 GCA_002245475.1 Calephelis virginiensis | reverse complement strand
CTGACACAACCAATTCGTGATTTTGTACCATTTCGATCACGTCAGCTTTCAAACAAAAAAATCTACATTGAAATCGGTTAATTTTTCAGGGGTTATGTTATACACGGACACACACATTTACACTTCAAACTTTTAGCACCCTTCTTTTTTTCCTTGGCTGTTGAAAAGTTTTGTGCAAATAATGATCACTTTTACTATTGAAAGACTAAAGAAAAAAACAGTTATTGTTCGATTACATTAATTAAATAAAAGCGGAGATATCTTCAATTAAAAAATAATAACGGCACTGGGGTTCAAAAGGCAAAGGCTAGTCATTAAAAGTCAACATTAATCAAATCAATCTACTTAAATACGAAATAATACTTTGTCGTAGGTCTGTAACGATCCCATCGCCTGCTGGTGAAATAAAATTTTATTAGCTGAATCAAGTAGAGCAGTCAGTCAGTAAGTAAATAAGTATATCATCCACCATTTGCCTTCTTTGCCAGGCAGCTCGTAAAAGGCGAGCATAGGCTCACCGTCACTAACACCGTGACATCTGACTAGGTGGTAGCAGCGACTCGCCCGGACTGGTACCTGCGCCTTACCTATTCCTGCCGCCATAACGTCATGACGTGTTCCGGTTCGGATGGTAAGGTAGCCGGTAAACTTGTTTTTGCTCGAGGCCTAACATCCCGGCCTCAGGTTGGTGACGCATGATTACCACCTTTGGTGTCTCTAGGCGGCGTGAATTTCTTAACATCAGGAAATCCGTCTGCTTGTTTGCCTTCCAATATCATAAAGGCACATAAAGCACTGTTAAGGTTCGTCTGGTTTGGTACTAACGCCTTTTCTATTCCTGTTACCAAAGCATTAGTGTTCGTCATTGTCGTCTTCCAATTTCGAGCCGTAGGGTAGCCAATTAAACTTTCCACTTAGCTCAAAGTAAGCGACATTATTTATATCTTACTAGCTGCCCGCCCTCGCTTCGCTTCGGTTATTCAAGAATAAAAATCCTATTAATATTAAAAATGCGAAAGTTTGGGAGTATGTCTGGATGTCAGGATGTCAGTATGGATGGATGCAGTAAGCGCGCATGTCTTTGCTACGCTTCAACGATATTTAATTTTGCGCCCGGAGATTTTACTTTTTGATAGCTCATTAGTTGTTAATTTTTTTCTGATAGTGTAAAAGGCAATTTTGATCTTAATTACACGCATAACGTATCTAACAGATTTATTTGATTAAGGGTTAATACTGTATTGTTAAAAATATGTTCTAAAGTAACCCTTCATTTTACTGTTTTAAGTAAACGCAAAAAACGGTTATTGTGGGTTATTCTTTAAAGATAGACATATACTACCGCTAACTTTTTTTGAGATCTATCGAACAGGAAAAATTCCACCATACATTGTTTTGTTAAAACTCAAAAGGTTTTGGCAGCGTTTTCGAGGAAAGCTCCCGATCGGCTTATTTTTTTGCCTACATATTGAACTAATGTCATTGTAATATCGTTGGTTTGTACAAAACATAAACTTACTATACAATGAAACCTTCCTCAAGAATTGTTCTATCTATTGTTAAAAACCGAATGAAAATCCGTTCAGTACTTTTCGAGTAAATCGCGAACAGACAGACAGACAGACGCGGGGGACTTTGTTTTATAATATATATTGATGTATCTATAAATAATGTGGATCACATTAGACAAATTATTATTGCTTGGCTTTCTATATAAAGTACATATATTTTTATCTGAGCAAATGGGATGTGTCATGTGGGATATTCCACACGAATTTAGATTTCTGGTAAAACGTCTAACAAAAACTGCCGAAAAAGCTATGCTAAGGCGGGGCGCTCATAAATTTATAGGAATCACCCTTTTTGTCAACTCGACGTGTATGGGTCCAGTCCATATGATTTATACATTTCGTTACCAGTTTCGTTAGTACGACAACCCTAATCTCAATCCCGTTCAAAAGATTTTATTCTTAACGACCTATGAAATAGAATCGAATTTTCGATGAAATGTTATTTTCATTGCCAGGGCTGTACGAAATCCTTTTGTATTTTTTCGATAAATAGGAACATTACTGCGTTTTTCTATAGAAATGGCGAGATTTTTTCCCATTTCACTTAATATAATATTGGAAGGTAAGAAGAACTAATATATAAGTTCCAAATGTATTATTGATAGAAAAATGTTTCTCAATACAGTTTGGGACTACATCGGAAGTTTGTGGAAATGTTTTTGTAAGGGACGAATTTTTATTGAGAGAAATTAGATTTTATTATAAAGTTAAGAAATATAAAGCTTAAAGAGGCACATACTTAATAGGTGAGTTATTTTTTTGTGATAAAACAGCTGATTAGAGACGACCGTGGCATAGAGACACCATAGATGTTGTAGGTTCATTGTCCTGTAACCAGGATGTTAGGGCTATTGTTCAAATATACTGCTTCACCATTCGGACTGGAACATGTTGCTGTCATTATGAAGTCAGAAATAGGTAAGGAAGATGATCACTATTCGAGCAAGTTGCTACATTGCCATCACGCATTGAACCTATTCTCGCCTTTACGAGGTTGTAGGCAGGACGGTAGAGTTTGAATTTGGATTTGGTTATAATTTCTTGGTAAGATTAGAAATTTTTAATGTACAGGATATTCGCAAAAGTAGATACTAACAACTAAAATAAAAAATAAAAATAGCCTTTATTGCTATTTAAACTGACAGACATTGACATCAATTAACTTACTACCTATATTTTATAAATGTTATCTTACTTATATCTTCGTATATCGGCGTTCGGATCAAAAACAGCTTGTCTTTCGACTTAGGCCTCCTCTAAAAATTTTCATTTCTCCCTGTCTTTTGCTATTCGGATCCTTTCTGGACCAGCCACCTTTTTAATGTCGTTCTCCATCTTTTACTTTGTCTCCCTTTGTTTCTTTTACCACCTCTCGGTTATCATTCCGTTATAATTTTCCTGTTCGTATTCCTATCATAAACAGAAATTTTGGTTCAAATTATATATCACGCCAGCTTTTGAACAATGAAATTCCCACCCATCTATATATATATATAATTCAATAAACAGATAGACAAAGTCGCTAATTTATTTTAATCCAACATTCATAGTTAGAACGGGACAACGTCTGTCGTGGCAGCAAGTTCTAAATATTATACGTTGCTCGAAATTAGTGACTAATGGTAATGTATCAGAACATATTATTCTGAATAATGAAAAATGTTTTTGTCGTACAAAAAGGAAATAGTTATAACTTTACGTAACGTAAAATTTGGAGCACAAAACAAAGTTACAAACATTATTCAAACCAACAATAATTTCGCGTTTAAAAACTAGCTACTATATTACGGGTTTTGTCACATTTGACATGTTTTTAAATCCGTTTATTGCTATTAGTATTTTATTAAAAGACACAATCAAGGAAAAAAGCTTCTAAAGTCTACTCTACATCTCGTGGATGATAACTTCTGCTTTCTTGCTGATTTTATTTGTTTGTGTTATTCCATAACAAATATTTTATAATATCGCCTCTATAGCCTAGCGGTCCAGATGTTGGACTTCATGTGGTCTCGGGTTCGATTCCCGGGTCGGGCAACAAAAAGAAATTGTGGTTTTTCCAATTTCCTGATAAAAAAAAATTGCTCTGGATTATATGTGTGCTCGGCTGGCTATAGTCTTGCCACCTATCACATTGTCGGACTTAATGTCTTCGGCTGGTCGTGGGTGCCGTGGTTGTGCCTCTGCCGACCTCTTCGGTTATGTGGGCATGAAGACACTTATTAAAATATTTTAAGGTACATTCTAAGTAATCCACCTATAATGGAAAGCGTAATCTTCCATAAAGTTATTATTTGGAAAAAGTAAATGTCATGTCATAATTACAATTATTTAAAAACCAAAGTATGTACAATTTCATTATTATAAAATAACTTTCGTCAGACGAAAACATTTTTGAAGTTATACTTCTTTTCGCGCGTTAGGAAAAAATGATGAGGGTAAATTTTTACGATGCGCGCGCACACCGTCACGAAAAACCGACATGTTGAAGTTAGCTATAGATAACATTTTAGTTTTTAAAAAGATTTTTATCTTATTACGCCGAAGAAGTATAACTTCTAACGCGTGTACATAATTACATACACACTTTTTTTTAAGTTATTCTAACAGAAAACTTTAGCTTAGAAACATTTTCAACCCTATTCTAGGTATTCAACTAAGGGCTGATTTCGCCGATCATATATAAAACGAGTTTACTAGAACTAAGTTCAGTATTTAAACGAGTTCACTTATCGGTTGTGATCGAGTTTATAAACGAATGCGAGTACACTTTTAAAATTGACAAATTTGTTATCTCCATCATGAATGTGCATAACACCTAAATAACTAAGGTTTCTTTAGCAATAAAATTAACATGAGTGATACCCTTGACAATTAACCAAATGCGTTTTTACGTGGATTGAGGTTAAATTCGACGGTGAAATCCAGCCTTAGTATAACACGGCCCGTTTATAGTTGAATTGGTTCGAAAGAAAATATGACGAATGAAAGATTAAAAAAATAATGAGCATAACTGTTACAGCTATATCATTATGGAGATACCTAGGTTAACATCAAACTAACAGATCACTTGGGTATTATCCGAGAGTCGGGTTTAGGTCTCCGATACCGACGAGTTTGTATACATACAAACATATCTTCACGCCAAGTCTTTTACGTGTGGAATTTCAGCCTTGGTCTCCCCGGGTACCTACATCCATCCACATTTGCATTGTATATCTGCTTTGTCAATCTTTCATCTGTCATTCTTTCCACATGACCGAACCAGCGGAGAATGCCCTTTCGCATTTTAACACCAACACTTTCTTTCAATCCCACTCTTTCTCGGATCTCACAGTTACTCACTGTTTGTATAAAGAGTAATAAATGTTGAGAAAGCTGATCATGTATGTGAGAATCTTGGTACTTGGCATTCGATACTCTTTGCCTACTTTGCAAGGTATTTGTTACATTTTTAAAAGAATGTACATTTTTAAATTATACAGTTCTTTATAATTCGCCTCTGTGGTCAAGCGGTCAGGTTGTTGGACTTGAATTCATTAGGTACCGCCTACCAGTTTCGTTCTCCGGGTCAATTTAAATTAGGATGTCAACAAACAATAAAAGTTTACTCTAATACTTTAATTATTACGATTATTTAATGAAAACAATGTTGATTAAAAATGTATGTGCTCGGTTGAAGATAGGTTTGTCACTCATCGCTTTGTGGGACTTATGTCTTGTCTTTGGCTAGTCGTGGGTGCCCAGACTGTTTTGCTAGCTACCTCTTCGGGGATACGGGCGTGAAGATACTTTTGCTTGTTTTTTTACTTGATTGTCAATGTTTCAATGGAATGGTTGTGTACCCGGTTGTGAACCAGGTTTCCCATATATGCCATCATAGGAGTTAGTACTTTCAGCTAATGATGGGTACAACCAGATTTCCGAAGAAGTACGCATCTCTTCAGAAACATAGGCGTAAAGATGTTAGTATTTTCTACTCAATTTTTATATTAATCTACTAGCTGCTACCTGCGGCTTCGCCCGCGTTTTCACAGAAACCCGGTGTGCGATCGGGATTAAAAATAGCCTATATATTAATCCAGGTCACAATCTATCTGTCTTCCAAATTTCAGACAAATCCGTTCAGCCATTCGAGCGTGAAAGAGTAACAAAATCCATACATCCACACATCTACAAACTTTCGCATTTATAATATTAATAGGATGTATATAAAAATCAATTGCTGTTCGTTAGTTTCGCTAAAAATCGAAAACGGCTGAATGGATTTGGCTAATTTTGGTTTTTAATTATTTATTCAAGTCCAATTCAAGTTTAAAATATAATAAAAAGGGAAACACTGCGAGAAAACTAGGAAAAACAAAATTTTCATTTTTCTCATACAAACTGAACGGGTGGAACGAAGTTCGCCGGGACAGCTAGTTAAAATATAATATAGCAAGCGTCATAGTTATAAAGGTAATACATTGATTTCAGAGGAATAGATTTTAGTGATTAATGCGGCGCTTATTCATCGTTTCCAATCAGTGTTGCTAGACGATTTTGAAACGTTGTTTATTAGTGCTTGCCTTTCCACCAACTCCGGGATGCTTATCGTGCAGCGATCGGTTGATTATCTGTGAAACTGAATTTGTAATGAGGAAATTCGGAGAACTTATGTAACCGATATTGCTATCAGGATTTGAAAGCTAATGCGCAGTTAGTTATATAGCTATATAGCTATCGCCTCTGTGGTCTAGCGGTCCGGGTGTTGGACTTGACTGCATGCATAATAATAAAAAAAAATGTTGCTCGAGATTGGATATGCCCGGTTGGCGATAGGCTTGCAACCTATCACATTGTGGGACTTAGTATCTTCGGCTACTCGTTGTACCTCTGCCTACCTCTTCGGGGATATGGGCGTGAAGATACTTTAGTTATATAGCTTGAAGAATTAATAAGGCATACCAGTTGGAAAAAAGCTCGAAATATGACCTCAATACGGACGACACATTTGACATTAGAAAGTAAACAAACCACTTCCAGTTACTATCACAGGTCAATCGGAAAATCTAGTAAGAAGCTTCCCTGGCGTAGAATAGAAAAAAAAATACGTTTTAAATAATTATGTACGGAAAAAAACGAAATAACATTTTTTTTATGATATTGGAAGGCAAATAAGCAGACGGATTTCCTGATGGAAAGAAATTCACGCTGCATAGAGACACCAAAAGTGGAAATGGTGCGTTGCCAATCTAAGGCCGGGATGTGAGGCATCGAGCAAAAGTAAGTTTACCGGCTACCTTACCCTCCAAACTGGAACACGTCGTGAAATTATGGCGGCAGGAATAGGTAAGGCGTTGGTACCAATCCGGGTGAGTCGCTGCGAAACTCTATCACCTAGTCAGATGTCACAGTTTTAGTGACGGTAAGCCTGTGCTCGCCTTTTACGAGCTGCCTGGCAGGAAGGCAGATGGTCTATTCTGCAAAGAGCCCGGACCAACACGGGGATGCTCCAAATCTGAACAATTGGACCTAGGAGGATGGGTCCGAACGTATGTGGACCTTAACTATGGAGTGTGTATTTATCGTAATTAGAAATCTGTTCGTTTTCCTAGTTTCGCTATTAAGAAATACCTAAAAAGTAATTCCTTTGATGGTAAGATATGAAATTCTTTTATGACACTTTTCCTTAAAGGAATGAAAGAGGATACACTGTTGCTTTTGTAAAGTAAAAAAGTAAAGTAAAGTATCTTCACGCCCATATCCTCAGGCAGAGCAACAATCAGGGCACGACTAGCCGAAGACACTAAGTCCCACAATGTGATAGGTGGCAAGCCTATCGCCAACCGGGCATATCCAATCCCGAGCAACTTTTTTTTTTACTAGAAAAGTGGAAAAACCAGATTTTATTTTTGTTGCCCGACCCGGGATTCGAACCCGAGACCTCATGCAGTCAAGGCCAACACCTAAACCACAAGACCACACAGGTCATGGTCATGTGAAAATAATTGCAGATATAACATTTACTAAACAGGTATAGAGCGCGAATATGGATAGATGTACCTAGGTACTCGAGGAGACATATGTTGATATTTCTACCGCTTGGGTATTATCTAAGAAGGTGTCTTCAGTTTCAAAAACCGGTGTGTTTGTATGAAAAGAGTCGCAAATGTGGAGGAAAGTAGGCACGTCTGCAAGGATTGCAAAATGTGTCACTCCATACTCTCTGCCTACTTCGTAAATATATTAAAGCGATGTTGGCCTCAAGAGCATAAAAAAATAATTTACATTTCCTGTAATTGGAAACAAATAAAAAAAACAAATCCTGGTTTCAGCATCTCGACTACATTTTAAAATCTCTTCAAGCTTTTGGTTCGAAAGAAATGTAACTAGAAAATAGCACATTGAAAGAGCATGCGGACTTGAAACTCTGCAATAACAACAAGTTGTATTTTAAGCAGTACACAATAACTTTCACTCCAATACAAGTCCTCGGTTAGCCGCGAACAACTTAAGATATCATTGCATCGTCAAAGCGATGCTAAAGACATACTATTGCAATTACAAAGTATGTTATATTAAAATTTTTGAGATATTTATTTTAAATGTATGAGAAACTTATATTTAAACATTTGCTCACCATAATGTGGCAGACAGTGTGTGTGTGTGGCAGATGTGCAAAAATGTTATTATTATTTCATTTCACATAGGGCTGCCCATCTGTGGCCTTCAAAAAGTATCAAGATGTTTCAAATAAATCCAAACATGATGAATCAGGAACAGTATCAAAAAAAAAATGTATTCTCGTGGACCATACAAATGTTACTTGTGCGTGTCGACATTTTTATATAGTTTGTAAAAATATCCACCGGATCGGAAACGCATGAATAGATGGATGATGATGTGTATTTTAGCAGTGTTTATAACCACTCCGTTCCGTTATAATTTTTCGTTTATCCTCATATGAGCTCAATTACATCGCAATAAAAGATTAGATTTTATTCTTTATACAGTGCAACCTTAATATAACGTAGGTACCTCAATATAACGACTTCTTCGATTTAACAAATTTTTCGTAATGCCCTTGAATTGCCTTTAAGAGTCAATGAAAAATATCCCTTTGCATTACGAAACACGTTTTGTGGACAACCTCTTTATAACGAATTTTTAACTATCAAAAAAAAGTATAAATACCTCTAATTACCGAATGTTGTCTTGAAAACCTTTATAAAAAGTTCTAACTAACATATGATTTAGGTCGCGACAGGTTTCGATATGCTTTTGTTCGTAAGACAATCATTGTTGTTTGATGGAAAGTAATTTAAACAATGCTGCTCGTCAGTATTGTTAAATATTCAATTTGATATGGCTCAGAAACGTAAAAGAGGTGTTGAGGTGAATACAACTATTTTTTTGCCTCTTTACAACGAATTTTAGACCAACCTAACCTCAACACAACAAACCGCAGTTCAACGAATTACTGGATATAACAAATATTTACTTAATTTACGACGGGACCCATCGTGACCACGGCCTATGCAACTAGGCCGAAATATCGACAAATAAAATAAAAAGAGATCGTGAGTATCCCGTATAAATAATTAAAAATGTTATTAATTCGCGGCGATTTAAGTTTAAAATCCTAAATATTTACTTGTTCACTTCCGACTTGTTATATCGAGGTTGAACTGTAGAAGTTTTGCCCAACTGAATAGCAGCTTGTAAAATAAGAGAAGAGATTCACTCGTGACTATAATATAATTTGCTATACTACTCAATTATTGCATTTGGTATCAAGAGCCAAATCATGTAAATAGATAAATCCGTCTGCTGGTATTCCTTCTAATTTTTTTGACAGAAATTTAAAAGTTTTGGAACATTTTCATTAAATAAATCTTTTTATCTGTTGTACATTATCAAACACATCTATCTTTTGTCCTTTTGTTGTAAACAATGAAAATGGAGTAATCTTCAACCCTATATAAGTCCATCACGTGATAAGGGACAACTTGTAACCCCGTGTTTTTAATAAAGTTGACGCTAAACAGCTAGACAACAAAGGTAATCAAAATAAACTAAAAGTGTTTAAACGAAAACAGCCTTCCTTTTTAATACGTATATTAATTATATCTTCGCTTTTTGTGTGTAGAACCGTTGCTATATCCGCTCTGAAATTGATTTTAAATCGCTGTGGATGTTTATTTCTTGTATTTGCAAATCAAATACACTTTGTTCCAGTATTTGTGATTTTGTAGCTTGTGAATATTTTAGTCGTTTCCAATTGTGAGCTCTCAGAAAAGCAATTTAAATATTTGGTTTTAAAATATCAGAATACAAAATATGTTTCTTGTATTATGGGTATTATTTCATCAGTGAACAAATAAGCTTGTTTATTGTTTAATCTTGATATAAATGTTTACATAGTCTTCATTGTTTGAAAAGTATCCTGTGGCAAAATCTAACATTTAAAGCTTAGAAATGACTGATCATGAATAGAATCCGAGATCTTTCAATGGCAAAAAATAAGGACTTGCGTTCTTTGATGGTTGGAAGTAACCTTGGCCTATAGACACAATAAATGTAATAGGTGTGATACAGGCTATTGCTAGATGGTAGGTCAGGTAAGGATATAGGCTATCCTGTGGCCGGTTGGAAGTAATGTGGCCTATAGACACAATAAATGTTATAGGTGTGATATAAGCTAAAGATAGGATAGATCATATGCCAAGAAATGATATAGGCTATCCTGTTTATGGAGTTTTGGGCCAAAGGTTCAAATCTACCGGGCAACCGGATCGGAATATGACACTGTCATTAAGGCGACCGGAACAGGAATGGAGGTGGATCCTGACCTGGGTAAGTTACTGTACCGTTAGTGGTCTCGTTGGTAATGAGAAATGAAACTTTTTCTTACTTACCAACTGCCAGACAAGACGGCAGATGGTCTATTTTACACAGAGGACCCGGACAAAAACGAGGGAATACCAACAGTAAATCCCCTCTTTGCAGTCGTGATAAGTCATAATGGATAACGGTAGTGATAAATTTTAATTCATGGATTTGAGGGTTGGATTTAACTTCATGGGGTCCCGGGTTTGATTCCCGGGTCGAGCAACAAAAAAAAACTGCGGTTTTTCAAATTGTCTCATAAAAAGATGTTGCTCGGGATTGGATATGTGCCCGGTTGGCGATAGGCTTACCACCTATCACATTATGAGACTTAATGTCTTCAGCTAGTTGTGGATGCCCTGGTTGTGCCTCTGCCTAACTTTTCAGGGAGATGGGCGTGAAGATGTTTTTAAAATCTTTTTTTAATGTTATCGCCATGTCCCTTCTGCCTATAATTTGGTAAATTATCTTTATTGTATGTTATTTTTTTACATTATGGGAATGTTGAACTCCACCAATTCCCTTTTATTGGATTGGATGGATAGGTTACTAAAATCATGTCAATCCTTCGTTTTGATTATTGGTTTTACGAGAATGTCCAGTCCTATCTTCGAAGTCCATCATTAGACCAGCTCTGTTGCACCAGCACTCGTTAGTATTAAGTCTGTTAGGTTTCACGTTTGCTCAAAGGTGAAATAAATACCCATATTTCATGTGATATTCATTTCGATGCTTACGAAAAAGTTGCAAATGAGCTGATGACCTTGAACATCTGGAGAGATCTCCATAAACTATAACTAAGAACCAACTCGATCACGTCAGCTTTCAAACAAAAAGGCCGCATTAAAATCCGTCCATCCACTGAAAAGCTAAGATGCTACATACAGACACACACACATAGACATATTAAACTTTTAACACCCCTCGTTTTGCGTCGAGTGTTAAAAAATTGGTACCGAACCTTCTCTTTTTTGGAGACAATTCAATATAGCGCGAAGAATTAAGAAATCTTAAAAGATTTTGGCGTCAGTGCTTGCCACTGCCATATCAAAGTTATTCTGTTCTGGTCTGGAAGGTAGCAAGTTTTGTTACTTACGCAAGAAGTTTAAGCCCTTAAAATCAGATTAACAACGCGACATACCTATTTCTAAGCGCAAAATCTAGGTGATAGAGTTTCACAGCAACTTGTCCGGATTGGTACCACCGCCTTACCTATGACGTCAGTACTTGCCATTGACGTGTTCCGGTTCGGAGGATAAAGTAGCCGGTAAACTTAGTTTTTTAGAAGCCTAACATCCCGGCCTCAGGTTGTCTACGCACTATGACCACCTTTGGTATTTCTAGCCGGCGTGAATTTCTTATTATCAGGAAATCCGTCTGCTTGATTGCCTTCCACTATCATAAAATTAAAATAAAATTCTGACCATTTATTTATCCATTAAACTCCATATACCGTCCTTAATATTGCCTGTCCCTTAACATTTTAAACGGTAGCTGTAAAGTTGGAGACCCTTTGAAGGATGGGCCACTTAATGACCCTGATAAGCCTTACCAGTGCAAGATTTATTACACGATAAGTGCTCGGATATACCTAGTAGATAAGTATTTTTGATATGTGTTATTTACTTAGGTTAGATTATGTGTGATCTAGCGGTACGGCGTCGGACTTGCCTTCTTGAAGTCTCGAGTTCGATCCCGGATTGGGCAACAAAAAAAAAATGGAAGTGTATATTTTCAATTTTCTAATAAAATTAACGTTGCTCGGGATTGGATATGTGCCCGGTTAGCGATAGGCTTGCCACCTATCACATATTGGGACTTAGTGTCTTCGTCTAGTCTTGGGTGCCCTGATTTTGCCTCTGCCTACTATTTCTGGATATACGAAGATACTGCTGATTCTCTTTAATGTGCCGGCCTCACTTTCAAAGAGTCTTATTGTGTTAATTAAATAAAGTAAAGTATCTTCACGGCCATATCCCCGAAGAGGTAGACAGAGGCACAACCAGGGAGACACTAAATCCCACAATGTGATAGGTGGCAAGCCTATCGCCAACCGGGCACATATCCATCCCGAGCAACGTTATTTTATTTGAATTGGAAAAACCCAACTTTTCTTTTTGTTGGCCGACCCGGGAATCGAACCCGGGACCTCATGCAGTCAAGTCCTACAACTAACCCGCTATACCACATACGCAATGGGATACACTTCTCTCCTCTATTCTGAATGGGAATTTCCATTCATGTGCGATGTCTAAACTAAAATGTATGCGAGCACTGCGTCTGGCGTGCCGTCAGGTTTGTTCCGTTCTTACGATTCGAACGCACGGAAAACGAATATTAGGTTTGGCCCGATTGAAAAAAAAAAAGAAAATGTTCGTCATTGTGAAAATCTATACTAATATTATAAAGAGGAAAGGTTTAATTTTTTGTTTGTTTGTTTGAAATGAATAGGCTTCGAAACTACTGGATCGATTTTAAAAATTCTTTCACCTCTAGAATGCTACATTATCCCTGAGTGACATAAGCTATATTTGTAACTAGAAAAAAGTGGGGATCCCTATTAAAAAATTCAAAAATGTAACACAAGGTGTAAATAAATTAGCTATGAAATGTCTGTCCGCGCATGCGCTGCGAAAACCATTGACAATAGAAGTATAAGATGTTCTACAATATTAAAGAACGTATTAATATCTACAAAAAAGTTCGCGACACCATGATCTTATATCTAACTATCACAGTAAAAGCAATATAACTACTTTTATACATTTAAAAAGTAATTAAAAATAGTGGCAATATTCGGAACATTTTATCTATACCTTCTTATTAATCCTAATCTAAATAAATCATTTCATATTGAAGACTGTTTCAATGCCTTGAGATGACTTTTTGAATTGTTCAAATCGAAAAGTCCATTCAAAAGATATTACAAAATTAAAAATGTAATTCTTAACAAAATACCTTCCTACGCACGCTAGAAAATTATAAAACGCGCGTATGGTGCGCGACGGCCGACGACACCAAGTGAGTTTGTATCACACTAGCGACTTGACCTGGCTTCGCTCGGATAATAGAATAATAGAATTAATCGGGTAATGTAATCTATACTAATAATAAAGAGAAAGATTTAATTGTTTGTTTGTTTGTATTGAATAAAAAGCTGCCCGGCCTATTCGGTAAATACTTATTCCATTCTAAACCCGCATTACCGCTAATAAGAATAGGAATTTACCCCGGTAAAATGCTTCATTCCTACGGTAAAACCAATAATAGTTCAACGGGAGTAGGGGAGAATTAATCTTTCGTGTTGAGATAGGTGGCACTGCTGTCGGTATGTCAACTACTAAACGGCTTTACCGATTGGGTTGAAATTTGTAAGTGTATTTCCACTGTTCACAGACACGTATTACGCAGATCAATTTTTTTTATATGTACATAAAAAATAATCGCCGTAATGTAGGTAAGTACGAGCATACTCAGAACGTTTGACAGGATAGACACACCAATTATAAGGAGGAAAGATTTGATTGCTGGTTTGTTTGTATTAAATAGTATTAAAAAGTCCTTTACGATTAAAAGCGTGTACTGTCCCTGATGAACATAGGCTATTTTTAAAGCAGGACGATGCTTCATTCCCTCGGGACAAGGGGGAATAGGACATCTGGTCGTAAAAATGATCCTTCCGTAGTTACCTATTTCACATACCTAACTTCTAAACGGTAAAACAGATTTGAAATTTTAAATGGTTCTTTCGATAGTTTCCTGTATGGTTTCAAAATACAATTGAACCCGGTGGGTGGAGCTGCTGTCGGTATATCATCTACACTATGATGTTAAAGAGGAAAGATTTTTTTTGAAGAAAGGTTTGTTTGTATTTAATAGGCTCCGAAACTACCGGACCGGTTGAAAAAACATTTTACCATTAGAAGTAGTCATTATTGCTGATCCACATAGGGTCCACCCATGCGAAGCCGGGACGGGCTGCTAGTTATGTATAAAATAAAAAGCATTAGGTTTCTGAAGACGGTTTCCTGATTAGGAAACATACTCTGGAAACTATGTTTGTGCTCGGCCTAAAGTTCCTAATCTGATCCGGACGATTTTTTTTTGATATTGGAAGGCAAACAAGCAGACGGATTTCCTGCTTGTAAGAAATTTACGCCGCCTAGAGACACCAAAGGTGGTAATGGTGCGTTGCCAACTTGAGGCCAGGATGTTAGGCCTTGAGCAAAAGTAAGTTTACAGGCTAACTTACCCTCCAAACCGGAACACGTCATGACGTTATGGCGTCAGGAATAGGTAAGGCGGGGGTACCAATCCAGGTGAGTCGCTGCGAAAGTCTAGTCAGATGTCACGGTGTTAGTGATGGTAAGCCTATGCTCGCCTTCTACGAGCTGCCTGGCAGGAAGGCAGATGATCTATTCTGCAAAGGAGCCCGGACCAACAAAGGGAAAGGGATTCGTGTCCATTCGTTAAAAACCGGCCACAAGTAAGTTACCTGGATTAAATTCTGCTTCTGAAAGCATAAGAAATTGTTAGTCACTACATAGTATAAAACAAATTTGCTTTCTCTGTCCTTATGTGTCTATGTCCCTTTGTATGCTTAAATCTTTAAAACTACGCAATGGATTTTGATGCAGTATTTTTAGTAGGTAAAGTGATTGAAAAGGAAGGTGTATATATATATTTGATAACCGTGCGAAGCCAGGGCCGCTGGTATAATATAAAAACAGACATATATTTATGATAAAAAATAAGTTATACATATTACGAATCTCCATTGTAACATGTTGTTCTGAAAATGTCAGGAAAGTTATTATGTTATTTTATCCATAATTTTCGTTGTCGCATTTCGCCCTAGGCTCTGCTCCCTTGTGATGGAACTGGGATCGTCGTGACGACTTTGAGTGAAATGTAAAAAGTTATATTTGGTTCAACTATGGCCGCTTTTGAATAAACGATAAAACTTGGTAGGACTTGATATTTTGAATATAAGGAAGAAAGGGAATATAACAAAATGTCATGTAAAGACTTAAATTTAAATATTTTTTATGTTATATATCAACGATTCTTCTTCCTTTAGATCATTTGAAAAACCAAACATTCTGTTTGTTGCCTGACCCAGGATTCCACCCGGGACCTCATGCAGTCAAGTCCAACACCTGAACCGCTAAACCACAGAGGCGAGCTAGTAAATGTAAATCTCACAATACTAATTAGTTTATCCGCAGAAGCTGTTAATTCACCGGATATATTAATGTAAATGCAGTGGGTTTATCGATTCTCCATCCCGCGGCTGCACAAACTGGCCGCGTCGCTAAATGCTAAATAAATGGTATTGAAATATATTGAAATGGCGACCACGCTGGGCCACGGTAATTCTATTGGCGGCAGAAGCCACAAATGAATTCTATTTGCCAGAATAAAACCTAGAAATCTCTAAATCTAGCTCGGATAGAATTTGCGTGGATGTTTCTTCCTTTTTAGTTTGTTTGGAAAAAGATTAGGGCAAACAAATAAAATAGACTCCCAAGTAATACCAATTTACTTTACTCTTACTTACATCAAGATAAAGACCCCATATGTGTTTTTTTAGTCAAGTGTATAAACAAAACGTATTTTTTGCTTTAATAGGTTCACTAGAATTGACCATAAACGTTCTTTTTTAAGACAAAAATTCAAATTAATGTTGAGATATGAAATAAAAAGGCATACTGAGAAATAAAGTAGGTATACTACTCGGATACTGCAAATTCTTTCTAGATTAAATATCTTCACGCCCATATCCCGGAAAGGGTAGGCAGAGGCACAGCCAGGACACTTACGATTAGCCTAAGACACTAAGTTCCATAATGCGATAGGTGGCAAGCTTATAGCCAACTGGGTACATATCCAATCCTGGGCAACAGTATTTTTATTAGAATATTTAGAAAAATGAAAACTTAGATTTTCTAACATTTTTTGTTGGGGATCGAATTTGGGACCGCAAGAAGTCAAGTCCGATGCTGGGCCACTAGACCACAGAGGCGACTAAACTAGACTAGACTAGGTTGGCATACACGTTTTCGACCTATTTTTCTTGTAAATGAAAAGAATAGATTCAATAAGAATATATTAAATTAAATTTTTTTACCATTTCAGAACCTTATCGTCCGATTTTTGGAGTCAATTCGGTGGAATATTTTAATCTGTAAACCTTGTATTATATTTTAATATTTAACAAAAGTATATTTCCAACAAAACTCTAGAAGACCTATCTTTATCTGTAGATAGGTTATTATACTTTATAATTAATATTATATAGATAGACTACTATTGAAGGTTAAACTCCTAAGATAGAACTGATGTTATTTCCAAATATTGCTGGCTCTCTCTAACGTACCGGCTTCTCTCTTTTAAGACTTTATTAATAGACTTCACAAGACTCTAAATGAAAGGCAGGTACAGTAGGAGTATATACATATGCCTATCTAGCATATAAGTTTACCATCTTTCTTGTAAATGAAAAGAAATTAATATATTCAACTACATTTTTTTACCGCTGAGTATTCATTTCTGGCTCTGATCGTCCGATTATTGGAGTCAATTCGGTGGAATATTTTAATCTGTAAACTCGCTCCGTAAGGAGTTCATTTTCGCTGCTTTGCACATTTCTGAATCAATATTTGGTTTTATGGAAGGCCCTTTGCGGAGGTTTTGTTTTTATTTTAGTAGATAAAAGGAAAATCAACGTTTAAAATATTTTTTTTAGATTAAAAAAGGTAAATGGTTAGGTGGGTCACCTAATCGTTAGTAGTCATCGCTGTAAGGTAAAGTAAAGTATCTTTTCAGGCTCATATCCCCGAAGAGGTACGCATAGGCACAACCAGGGCATCGCGACTAGCCGAAGACACAAAGTCCCATGATGTGATAGGTGGCAAGCCTATTGCCAACCGGACACATATCCAATCCTGGGCAACGTTATTTTTATTAGAAAACTGAAAATATACATGTTATAATATTTTTTGTTGTCCAACCCGGGGATCAAATCCGGGACCTCAAGAAGTCAAGTCCGATGCCGGGCCGCTAGACCACACAGGCATTACTCTGATGATGCTGATAAGTATTATAGCTTAAAACAAGCTATCGTAGAATTCATGTTAATTTGACAGGTGAAGTACTGCTTCAGGTAATGAATTATTAATAAGCAACAATGTATATAAATTGTTAAGGATCATACTAATCACGCGTATTTACCTAAACACATACATCGTTACTTGATTATATTAATAGATGGTGATTATTTTGTGTGATTACTTGACTCCATTCTATGGTCAAACGGTATGGTGTCGAACTTGTCATCATGAGGTCCAAGGTTCGATTTCCGTACCGGCCGACAAAAAATAAAAAATAAAAAATAATAATAATAATAATAAAAATCGCCTCTGTGGTCTAGCGGTCCGGGTGTTGGACTTGACTGCATGAGGTCCCGGGTTCGAATCCCGGGTCAGCCAACACAAAGATAAATTGGATTTTTCCAATTTTCTAATAAAAAAATGTTGGTCGGGATTGGAAATGTGCCCGGTTGGCGATAGGCTTGCCACCTATCACATTGTGGGGCTTAGTGTCTTCGGCGAGTCGTGGGTGCCTTGGTTGTACCTCTGCCTACCTCTTCGGGGATATGGGCGTGAAGATACTACTACTACTATCGACAAAAAAAAAAGAAAAGTGTAGTTTTCATAACATTGTTGCCCGGGATTGGATATGTCCGTATGGCGATAGGCTTGCCTTCTATCACATTGTCGTACTTAGTCGTGTTCGTGGGTGGCCTGGTTGTCTGCTAACGTTTTCAGGGATAATTTAACATCACAACTGTTTAAATTTGGTCTTCGTTACTTAACCATGATCAGCTGAAGATACTTAGCTTTATACCACCTTACCACGAAATAATTTGGATGACTGTTTAACTAAACACTGTCTAAAGTTGACATTCAACATGTAACATGCTACAAATGGGTGACATGGCAGTATCTTATTGGTTGAGAGTATAATATCAGAGTGTTTACTAAAATATGAGTTCAAAGATTGTTTATTTTTTTAATAAAGTAGTGCTATATGTGGCAAGACTATCGCATTGCCGAACGGGTGTTTAGCAAACCTCAGGCAACTTTGTTTTTATTACAAAATAGAAAAAAGATATTTGAGTAACCCAACTAACGCGGACCTCATATTGTCAATGCCTACACCGGACATCTAGATCACAGATACCATAGATTTTAAAACTGACACTAACCCTTTTTATAGCCTTTGTGGTCTAGCGGTCCGGCGTCGGACTTGACTTCTTGAGGTCCCGGGTATGATCCCCGAGTCGGGTAACAAAAATAGAAAATTGCGTATTTTCAATTTTCTAATAAAAAATGTTACCCGGGATTGGATATGTGCCCGATAGGCGATAGGCTTGCGACCTATCACTTTGTGGAACTCAGTATCTTCGGCTAGTTGTGGATGCCCTGGTTGTAACTCTGCCTACTTCTTTGGGAATATTGGCGTGCAGATGCTTTATGATCATAATTAAAAAGCCATTGAAATAATCTACTTTAGATGCATGATTTTTTTATACAAGAAGCTTACAACCTTCTGATAGTATGGAAGCTTCCAGTACCATCTTTCGTGTTTATAATAAACTACTTCTTATCATCTGCATCAGCATTGTTCTACTTGTTTGCTTTATATCAAAACCATGTCCTATCCATTACAATTTCAATTTACAAAATAAAACATGTTTTAAAAGAACACACCGTTTGATCGTAAGCTGGAGCTTTAAAATGTAACATAACAATATCCACTAATTACGAGAACGTGGTGGAACACAGAACATGGGTTACAAGGCGATGAGAACTCACGGAACCAATCTAATTTGCGCTGCTCCATTAATTGAGCATTACCGAGCTGAGCACGCCTGCACACTTCTTGTGGGTTATAAAAATCTATTCAACAAATGTTTGTGTACACTGCTGCATTCTTTTGCACCAAGAACTAGCTACCCAAAGTTAGTTTCCAATGTATTTGCAAATGTTTAGTTCAGTAGTACTATTTAAATTTTGCGCTTCGGCTATATTCGTCAAGCTTCGGAAATCCGAATTTATTTTAAAGATATCTTTATAGAGTTGCTATTACATAATTAATAATTTCACTTAAATTTAGTTTAGGTCAGCCAATTTAAAAATAAAAGTATAAAGCCTAAAAAGTGTAAAGCCGAAGCGCATAATTTAAATAGTGTTTAAAGATTTTTTTTATTTTATGAATAATTAAATGGAGTGCATTTAATTATTCTTTCAAATAAAGTTAGGATGACTGGTAGATAATGTTATGTAGCATTAAATCCACCTTTGTACACTATAGTGCATGAATTTTAAATAATAAATAAATTTACTCGTAGCCTTGTTAACACGGAACCTAATATAAGCGCATTAAAACTGCAGAAAACTGACGCCGATTTCAATAAGTAAATCATCTATGTGCACAAAAATTAAGTACTTTCCTCAATGTCCCAGGGGTTCTATTAATACGTTAAGATTTGGTGGGAAAGGTAATACCTTGGAAGTATACGCTGTTCTTAAAAATGGTTAACAAATAGCGGAGAAAATGAGTAACATACATAAAAATAGGAGACGAACATGTATCCCCCTTTTTAGAAGTCGGTTCAAATAGACTACGGTTCTAATTCAATCGAAATAACTTTGATTAAAACATATTTAACTTCTCTAATAATACATACATACATACATACATATCTTCACGCCAAGTCCCTTACGGGGTAGGCAGACAGTATCGAGTGCCAGACCTCACGATCCTGACAAACCTGTCTTGCTTCCTTCACATTCATAACCCTTTTCATACAAACACGCCGGTTTCGGAGACTCTTGACACCCTCGATTACCCTCGGATAATATCCGATTGATCTGATCGTGAAATGTCAGCCTTGGTCTCCCCGGGTACCTACATCTATCCACATTCGCATTGTATATCTGCTTTGTCAATCTTTCATCTGTCATTCTTTCCACATGACCGAACCAGCGGAGCATGCCCTTTCGCATTTTAACACCAACACTTTCTTTCGATCCCACTCTTTCTCGGATCGCACTGTTACGAATGCGGTCAGCGAGCGTTACACCACAGATTTTCCGTAGTGCTCTCATTTCGACCGCATTTATCCTACTTTCATGCTCTTTCTGACACACCCAACTCTCGCTTCCATGCAATAACGTTGGAATAAGCACAGAATTATGCAAAGCGATATAATAATTTCTTAAAATATGAAAATTAGGACAATGTGATTGAAAATCCATAGCAAAACACATTTTGAGGGTTACTGTCTGTCTGTCTTTCAATTCGTTTTCAGACACGTATATTTTAATGGAGGGATTTTATTGAAGTTGCATATACTTTTGGTTCTTACTACTGACGTAATGACTTTAGTATACTTGACATAAAATCGTTGGAGCTGATACTACCGTGTACACAAATTTTGTTAAACAATGTTATTAATAATTACAACTCGTAATAGAAATAAAAACCATGAAATAACTAAACTCAAATTGTACTCAGGAGGTCCATGTAAAAGCATTTGTAAAAAAATGTTTTTATGCTCTTTCGGAGGAAAATGGTGACTTTAAGTAAATCGAAGTTGACGCTTTCTGGCTCATTCGAATAAAAAAATAGCAGACACACATTGGGCAGTAAAAAAATCACATATTTAATTTCATTGTTTTTTTATGTTTGCCTAAGGATATGATAATTAGTACTGGCAAAGAACACAAGTAAACACGCAGCACGGTAAAAAGTAACTCGAGCAGTAAAAAAAAGCCTTAAGTTACATGTTTGTCTTCCTTGTCTTCGCCTCTGCCAACATTTACCTGCGATAACCTTTTCTTACTTTATTGCACTTAGGTTGATATAATAATATGTTAAAGCGAATAACTTACTTATCTTCACACCAAGTCCCTTAAGACGTAGACAGAGAGTATCAAGTGCCAAATGTCTCTTGCAGAACTTTTAATTCAAACACGAATAACTATTTATAATATTAAAAGTAAGCGTAAAAATTAAATTGACTATACCTACTCATGTTTGTTTTGGTTGTAATATATTAACGACTTAAGTTTTCTAACAATCGTCACGTACTCAGCAGTGCACACAAACACCGACAATGCCCTTCAACATACGCCCTGACGTGCAGACATGAAATTCGCCTTTGGTTCATTTTCTTTGAACGAGATTCCTTACTAATCGACGTTTTTAGAGGCTCTATTATATTTTATTTCTGCTCCCTGGGTTTCATGGGGGCTGATTCTGCTGTACGACGTTAAAACTTTAAATAAGTAAAACTACCACTTGTCGCTGTCTCACACATATTGAAGATTGAAACACAGACAAATAGACAAAAGACGGTCAAGCAGACAAACGATTAGATGGAGATACAGTTGGACAAATGAACAGTCAGATTTATTAACTATTAGCTTCCGCCCGCGACTCCGTCCGCGCGGATGTCGGTCTTCGCGCGATAAAACTAAAAAATTAAGATTTATTTTTTACTATACATTTTTCCAGGATAAAAAGTATCGCATTTAATGCCCAAGATAATGAGGTATAATTATACCAAGTTTCATCAAAATTAAACTGTTAGTTTTCACGTGATGCCTGAACATACAAACAGACAGACAGATTTTTTTTTTAAATTACATATTTGAGTTTGGTATCGATCCAGTAACACTGGTATTTATTTTTTCAATATTTTCAATGTACAGAATTGACCCTTCTACAGATTTATTATAATACATCATAATACAAAATCATATATACAAAATTGTGTTTTGGTTGTTATTAACGTATATACTTTTACAATATATATGTAAAAAAAGTATCTTTACGCGAATATCCCCGAAGAGGACTTAGTGTCTTCGGCTAGTCGTGGGTGCCCCGGTTGTACCTCTGCAATATATGTATATGTATATTTTTTATATTCGTGTTGAAGATTAATTATTTCTATTGAAGTAAAAACTTATTTAGCGGCGTTGCGCAGTTTTTTTGGAATGGGTAAAAACTTCCAAACTCGCGTCAGGACACGTGACCTGATTCGTAAGACAAAAATTCGTAAGACGGCGCAGGGCGCTTGCGCGAATGTTCGTGTTGTCATGTTTGTGTACGATAGCGCAATAAATGAATATTGTATTATACCACATAAATTAAAGTACTTTCATACTGATAATTTAAGCAATTCGTGCAAAGTTATTACCTAACCATTCCAAAATATCAAAAATGTACAACGCTAATATTCAATTTTTCACTTCTATGTGCTTAGTATGAGTTTTTGAATTGATTTACTTTACTATCGCGTTTACGTTTAGCCACCTTGATGTATGGAGTTATTGTCAGCGCCTCTAGCGGATAGTCGAAGCAACAAAATTATTCCATACATTTGGATCGACCAAACGCAAACGCGGTAGTAAAGTAAATTCGTGCGAAACTCACACTCAGCACACTGCTTACACTCCCGGAGTGCAACCCGTTTTTATTTCTATTATATTTGTCTATAGCGCCCTATCTCAGGTCATTTTGCATTATTGCTTTTTGAGGTGGGTCTTACAGCATTACTACAGATACAATAATGAACAAGCCCAATATTCAAAGCAATGACGGGTAAAAATAGCTTTTAAGCACACCTACTCCAATCCCGAAGAATTAATTATGCAAAATAAGCGTCACACACATACACACTTGAACACAAACCTGCGCACACTCACACACGTAATGAGCGTGAGAGCACTATCCCCTATAACACAGTGAATGTTTAGCGCAGAAGGAAGGATTCTTAATTTCTTATTTTTTTAAATTCTTGTTTGGTGAAATTAATAAATCCTTAATATTACTTATTAAAATGTTATTTTAATCGGTAATAATTTTATTTTTTATCATTACTTATTATACAATGTTAAATTTAATATAAGTATTGAAATGTTGCTATAGAGTACTAAAAAGATTAGCCATTTTAATGGACACTTTTTGCTAAAAAGTGTGCATTAAAACTGGCAAACTTTTGTGGCGTTCAATGCGCAAATTCGGTGCTCGTAGATTTAATGATTTTGTTTGGTTACGGCATATCTTCTTACTACACACTGCCATTTAATTATTTGTGATTTTTTAACCTATTTTATTGATATAAATATTTAATTTATATCTCGCTACTAGTTACTACTTTCCGGTTATAAAAAAGGAGAAGAAGTAGCAGAGCCTCGCGTAATATTCTAAAAATTCGGCCCGTAAAACCGAGATATGGCTGGTAAGGCCATGGGAGGCGGTGGGTTTCCGGTTATAAAAAAATAGGAAACCCATGTATAAAATTTAATTTTTTTAGGAAGACGGAAAGACAACTTTACTAAAACCTTGAGTAATAAGGTGTCAAAGTACTTAAGCTGATGCAGTCATTTTCAACAAGTAGGTCCTCTTAGTGACGCGGTCAAACGAAAAACAGTTAAGTGCCTATAATGAGGTCGTTTCCAGTTTTGTGCGATAATTTTAATGTTATATTCTAAATGGTAAGAGATTACAAAAGCATGGTATAATTTAAATTTAATTGGTAGATAAAATTGCGAAAAAAAGAGAAAAGTTGAAATCTACTGAAAAATTAGTAAAATATTTCATATAATAAGAAAGCTAGCTATTATAAACATGATTATTAAAAAAATCACCTTTAGTCTAAGAACTCACGGAGCGGTTTTATTTCAAAACTCACGAGACCGGTAAATTGTGAGGTCACACAGCCGTAGCGGTTGAAATCATCGCTCGCAAACTTGTACGATTCCTATAGTAGGGGAGCCCGCGATGCTAAATGTGTAGTAACTCCAGCGTCATTGGGACCCATTGCACTTTGTCGATTAAATAGTGGAGAGTAAAAAAGGTCATGTAAGGTTTTTCTTTTTAGCGGTGCGTTAAGTGTCTAGAAGTTAAAATAGCAATTTCAGTCACTTGATCATAGCCGAACTCATCAGATATTAATAATATATATGACTAATGTGTCTCCGATGACAGAAAGATGTCAATCAGACAGATTGCTGTAATGGACAATTAGCACATATAACTTGGTTTTTTAAAAGTTTCTGTAACTCCTACTCCCGTACGTCTTGTCCAAATCATCAGAAAATTCAAACATGGACTTATTGGCATGCAATAAGCTCGCCGTACTTTAATCTGACATGCGCGAGTATATTTTCAAGCCAAAAAAAATTAGATAGACAACCCTACATACGCGTCTCTATGTAGAGATTTGATACATTATGGAGGTGTTCAACAATGGTACAGGGTATCTCCCATATCTTAATCTGACGCGCCTGAGTTAGTTCAAAAATCCCCTCTTGGGCTCCCTTACTACTACGGCCTGGCCACTGGAAATTCGCTAAAGCGAATATTCGCGCGGTGCGACTGGCGGCACGTCTGGCGACTGAAACAAATCTATGGCAATGTTCTTAGCATGCCACGGGCCGCGGCGACCAGCGAAGCGACCGGCGAAATGTGTCGAGCGAATCGCGGGGGCGACTGGCGGCGCGGCGGGCGTACGAAAAAAACGTATGAATCAGTACCGCACTAGCCATGCTATGTCGACATATTCGCTAATCCAATTCCCACCTTCATTGTGTGGAATATGGTGCCATCTATTATACATATTTGTAAACCATAATGTTCAGTTATAGTTATTACTGATTAATATATATAAATAGATATAAATACTGATTTCATATAGTTAACATAAAGTAGTTATATAAAGTGAAGTCGTGAATCGGCCTATAGAAGTAGCACGTATGTAGGAACATGTGGTTATATATATCTCGACAATTTTGTTTTGACTAACGAATACTAGTTGGCGTTTGCGCTGCTTGGATTGACAAGAACGTTCGAGTCGGAACTCTTGCTCAGATATTATACTTTACTTTTTGGCGCTAGCCACGGAGTCGAGCGGCAGTCGCGGGGAATATCGCTGTGATTAAATGAGTTTAGTTGTTTTCGCCGCGAATAAGGAACGCGGAGATTTTTATTGCTGAAATGCTGTAAATACTTAATGTCAAAAACAATTTTTAAATTTGAAATTCTATTTGCATAGACTTTATTCTTCAATTCAGGTAAAATATATAGTAAGAATGTATTCGAATTTTCCAATAGTCATTCTCGTAAATTTGAAAAGTTTTTCTGGATTTATTCTGATTTCTGTATTCCTCGTACTATTTGTAGAATTCTCCATAGATACCCCGATTCTTATTATAACCATGTACTCCACAATCTCTTCAAAATATTAGGTGTTGAACTAAAAAACTATTATTATCTTGTAAGCAATGTCGAGAAAATTTCGATAAAGACCCTAGTCTCTGTGTCGGTCCGGGCTCCTTTGAAGAATACCTAGATAGAATCCTTCCTGCCAGGCAGCTCGAACAGGGTGAGCATAGGTTTACTGTCACTAGCACCGTAACATCTGACTAGGTGGTAGAACTTACTTTTGTTCTAGGCTTCAGATTGGCAACGCACCATCACCACGTTTGGTGTCTCTAGACGGCGTTAATTTCTTACCTTCAGGAAATTCATCTGCTTGTTTGCCTTCTAATACCATAAAAAAAACATTTCACTATAGGACATTACTGGTCGCGGCGGCGAACGCGACTGCCCGTGGCCTGCAAACGGTGCCGCGCGAATTGCCGCCTCGCCAGTCGCCTCGTCGGTCGCACCGCCGGTTAGGGCGGGAGACCGCTGTCACAGGAACTGCAAACAACCGCGGGCTGTCGTTGTGCTCTTACTTTTTGCATATAGGTAAATCTACATTTTACAGAACCTGCGGGCCCACAACCGCCGCGGGCGCTGGTAAAGACCACTCCGTGAGTTCTTAGGCTTATTTATTTTATCAAAGTTTCGGTTAATCGTTGGTTACCTATTTGGGCATACGAGCACGAGAATTCTTAGTTCCTTGTTTAATATATAACTAACAGAATCGCCTCTGGTTATATTTCTACTAACGGAAGTATTAAGGTTCAATAGAACAAATAAAATGGACTTAGTGAAAGGGGTTAATGAGCATTTTCACTTTAAATGGTGCAGGCAGTATTCCGGCTGTCCCACAACAAAATGTAGTCCAAATTAAATATATTTAACATTATATTCCAACAATATGCATACACGTTGCAGGTGTAACTAATAATCTATGTGATTTTGATTCCAGATATCTGAGAGAATTACGTTTAAATTTTATTTTAATCAAAAATTAATCTAAGATATGTAAAATTATGGTGTCTCAACGACAGAATGCTTCCTACAATTTGAAATTTCTTAATTAATTATGCAACAAATTGTGAAGTGATAATTTATTTTCAATATTTGATAGTTATTAATGCATCTACACTAAGTATTTTATACAATTTCATAAATATATTTTTTTTAGAAAATGTATAAAATGATTGTCCTACGAATTCGCGATTACCGGACATGTCTGGTTAGTAACGCGTTTTATTATAAAACTACGTAATATATCGGAATGGACATGTAAAGCTTAGTACCCATCACCTGAATTAAATTATTATTCTATGATGATTCACAATATTAAAGTTTTAAAAAAAATATATTAAGGAGGTTGTAACCATAGACAAACGGCATCAGCAGTTCTGTAGGACATCGTAAAAACATTGTGTATGTAATATTATATCTATCTTTATATAAAGAAGAGTTTGTTTGTTTGCTTGAAAGCGCTCAGAAACTACCGGTCCCAATTGAAAAATTCTCCATTTATTGAGGAAGGCTATATATAGGCTACATAACATTACGCTGCGACCAATAGAAGTGAAACAGTAGTAAAAAATGTTGCGAAAACGGGGAAATTTATTCATATTTGAGGGCATAACAGAAATTGTAGCATGTAGAGTCGCGGGCAACAGCTATTAGATAATAAAGTTATAAATACATACATACTTATAAAAAATGTAAAATCGATATTTTATTAAGACAAATTTAATTGTTATAAAAGTTCTAAACGTTTCGAAGTTCTAAACACGAATACCAATGTTTAGGTATTCGTGTATCTAGTAAGATAACGTTATACCATAAAATAATGTGATAGTGATATGGTGACTCTACCTAATTATAAATAATGTTTGATTATACACTTGTTTCATTTGATTTTTTATTACATGGCGACAATAGAAAATATATTTAATAATATTTAACATCTCATTAGAACAATCAATAATATTGTATGTGAAATGTTGACAGTGAGCACCATTCCTATTAATCATGTTTCGTCACTTTACGTGTCCATTTAGTAACTGTCCTAAAATATTTTAAGCGCATTTCATAAAAAGTAACATTGGTAAAATAAACAGTGAGCATAATTATTATTGATAAAAAAAATACAAATAAGATTTCATTATATTTTTTGCATTTCCCTTAACATCAAAAGTTATATACGAAAA
>NJDC01005683.1:262358-278653 GCA_002245475.1 Calephelis virginiensis | reverse complement strand
TTCGAAAGTGAGTACCGGTACTTCGTATACCGGTACCGACCCAATACCGGTATCTATCTAAAAATCGGTATCAAATTAAGGTACCCTTTAAATACAAGTGCGACGTTGCCAATTTTCCTATTTAGGTATTGTTATTATTTTAAATTCTCATTAATGAACAGAGATATTTTCGATTGAAGAAAAAATAACAAGTAATATGTTTTCTAGTACCGGTATTATTTAAACAGTACCGGCACCAGAACCCTTAAATCAATAATACCGGTATTAAGTCTGGTACCGGTACAAACAGTACAGGTAACGCCTTGGTATCGGTATTGCTTCAAGGTCATTAATACCGGTTCCTAAAAATACCGAAATTTCAAGCCCTGGTCTCAAGTCGTATAAAAAGTTGTACTTTCCTATTTGTTTGGCGAGATGCCACTTATATCATTTTAACGGCTACCTTACGCTCTAACTGGAACATGATAATGAATAACATTGCTGTTTCGGCCGACAAAGACAAAGATGGTGACCCTAAAAGACAGGCTTTGCGTACAAATCTACCATCTATTAGTCACTATGCTAGTGATACATAAAGCCAATATTTCACGAATATAATGTCTTAATAGTCGTACAACATAAAATTTGATATTGTTTATATCATAATAGATGAGGGTAAAAAAAAGATGCTAATTTACTTATAGTTTGTTAATTTATCGATATCGATAACGTACGTGACCTTTTTAACAACCCTTTCTTTAACTCATACATAAACAATTTACTCACACTCACGCATTTTTTTTGGTTTCGCTTTATAACTGACTTTGTTTATCTAGTACATACTGAATCTATGGTTAATATTGAGTGAAATTAGTCAATTTTAGTGGCATTTTGTACAATTTTGTTCAATAAAAATGCACAAATGAAATAATCATAAAGAAATTAGCGTATCGTATATTTTCTCGTTGCCGCCAAATCTCGTTACATGAGCTTGTGTAAAAAGGCCACCGCTTTACCCAAGAGCCTGACATGACTTATTGACGACTTACATTACTTAATTAAAATTAATTGAAATTGATATAAAATTTGATGCAAATTTTTACTTGACTAATGGCTAAATACTAACGTGAAGGCCAAAACTTAAAGAAAGAAAGAAATATGACGTTTTGTCATTGCAAGGGCCAATAAGAAAGCGAGTTTTTGGCGCCATCGTGAATGATGATAGTCGTAATTTTTTCACAATTATTGAACTTAGTGTAAAATATGACTAAAATTGGTTAATTTAGGTGGGAATTAGTTTGATTTTGTTCAGTGAAAGGGCACTAATGAAATAATCATGAAGAAATTAGTGTATCGTGAATTTCCTCGCTGCCGCCAAATCTCATAAACGAGCTTGTGTAACGAAACCACCGCTTTACTCAAGACCCAGACAAGACTTTGTAAATAGTGACTAATGACTGAAATAAAGAATTGATACGGAAGACATAAATTGAAAATGTATAACAAGAAAAAGATTTATTAATACGGAAGACGTGGCTGTATGGACACAGATCCTTTGCCTTTCCCCGACTGGGATAAAATTAAAAAACAATAACAATAATAAGAAAGCAGTTCCTCGCTTCCCCGCACCTCAGCTATTTGCCAGAATTGTTACAAAGCAAAATCATAAAGAATAGGCGTATGCAAAATCATAAGAATAGGTGTATTGTCTTTGCGCCAAATCCATAGATTATACCCCTATAAACCAAAATCACCAGAGCTATGCACGCTCTACATGATGGACCATCATAGTGGCTCACAAGGACGTCCGTCCTGTAGAGGGAGTAGTGGTGTCAAATACATTTTATGGGGACGTGTAGTTCTACTGGCTACTAGTCTATCCATATAGGCTGACGATGGCGAGAGGATGGCCGCTGTGTCGGTATTTCGGCCGCACAACAAAGGCAACATTTAGTAGGTCCAGCGATGGCGGTACACCACTATACTTGGCCCATCAAAAACGTGAACGTGATATGATAGACAAGTCAAAATTAAGAATGTGCAGCATCTTTACTGATTTGTCTGACAGAATAATTCGAGATTTTAAGGAGTCAAGTTCTAATAAGAAAATCCTAAAATTTTAATTACGAGAACATGAAGTTTACAAGATAACTTTTTTAGACAATTAAGTATAAAATTATGTAGGTACGTGAAAACTTGCCAAAATAAACCTTAAGCATAATTTTCATGTTTTTGTAACTATTACAATTTGTCGCGGGATATGTATTCATTTTTAGCCCCCGACAGAAAAAGAGGGGTGTTACAAGTTTGCGTGTCTGGAATCATAGCTTTTGAAAATATGGACCGATTTCCATGCGGATTTTTGTTTGAAAGCTAAAGTGTTCGAGATGGTTCTTAGCTACATTATATACAAGGTTAGTGTTTAAATTTAAATGGCCAGCCAAATTTTAAACGGTAGTCAGGAATCGATAATACTTTCTATGTATGAAATTTAAAAAATAGTGTGTATTGTCATCCGATATGCAAAGTCCCTGCTTTATGTGACTTTGTGCAATGTGCAATAAACTTGATCGGGTGAGACCCAATGAGACAGGGCCGGCGATAGCTCATATCGGTGAACAGAGCAGCGACTTGCCGAATGGAAGTCTTCTATGTATTTGGTATGCTTGTGATTTTTTGATCGGCGAACGGTAGATGCGTAGCATGAAAAAGGCTGTTAGCAAGTAACGGATCCAGAAAAGCTTTCATGGAGATGGTACTATTTCAGAGAAGCGATCTGACCTTTTAAACCACTTCTGATATAAATCAGAGTCATAAGCCCGACATCTTCCTGAAAACACAAAATATAGACAGGTACAGAAGTCAATCTCATACGTATGTACCTATCTGGCTTTTGACAACAGCTACACTCGGTGGTTGTGTTAGGGTCGCTACTTGGCGGACTTGGCTTTCCCTCTATAGGACTTTAATCAGAATCTTTTAGAAGAAAAGCAGTAGAACACATACAGTAGGTACGCGTCCGAATGCAACAGTTATAAACTTTCCTATCTGTATAAATAAAAATGAATCTCCATTTCGCGTAGACAATGTATTAGGCTTGAACAGATGGACCAATTTTCCTAATTATTTTTTTGTTGTATTGGTTATTGTCAAGAGTAGGGTCATAATATGAGAAAAACGGGAAAAATAACGAAAATAATATTTGACTTTTTCCATACAGACTGTCAGTAACTATCAATATTAAGCGGTAGGTACGTAGTTCGCCTGGTCGGCTATTAATTACCAAAAGTTGTCAATTGTTATACTGACTACAAATTATTGTAATTTTTTTTGGAGTTTATTGGAGTTTACTCCTTAAGAAACGATTTGAGTTATAAGGCCCGGTACGGAAATTTTATGAGGACTAAAATCAAGTGTAACACGAAAAGTTGAGGCGTTACGTAGAAAGAGACAAACATATGTAAGTCGTACCGCTTCAGTCCTTCAGTATTTTTTTCTCCTTCAGGACTGACGATCTCGCCCAAACAAAAGTCGATTTGCCCTGAGCGGGTCGTCAATCGGCTCCGCCACAGTGGAGTTAAGTATGACATTGACATATGACAAGTAAAACAGTATTTAACTAGGCATTGTCAAAATATACTTTATGAATAACAAATTTTTAAACAATGTTTAAGGCTTAATCAAATGATTAGTTAAGCAATGTTTAGAAGGTTGTTTAACTACTTTTTATAAATAAGGCAGTTGATGCAACACTTGTCACGCTAGGTTGCGCTAGGTGGTACGAGTTTTTAGTTTTAGTACGAGTCATAACGTCCCGGGTGGTAATCTGTAGTTCTATGCTGTCAACATTGTACACTATGGTAATCCAATGCGATTTTGATAGAATTTTTTTTAGTTTCGACCAGGATTCTGTTTCTCGTATAAACGTATTTTCGCACTTAACACATACAAAATGTTTGCATGTGTGTGTGCTGCTATAGGATGCACTACCAAAAAATTAATATACATACAAGTGTTATTAAAATATTGTTATTTATAATATATTCATTATATATCAATAAAAAGCTCATTATTCAATTATTTAGGTAATTGCTGATTTTTCATATTATTTATTTAACTTAACCTGTCAGACAGACTTGCAAGTTTGTTTGAAATCCGAAGCCTAATATTATAAATACATTAATTGATTCGTGACGATATTTTGTGTTAAGTGAGTTGTGATTTCGCCGCATCATTCCAATTTCAAGATTACGATGTTTTTACTGGTCTCAAGTGTTTATATTTTTACAAAACGACGTCCGGCGTATTTTAGGTTACCAGAAAACTTTTTAGGTTACCTTGCTAGTGATTTTTAGAAAATGGTGAAATCGGTGAATTTTGTTTAAAATATCCGTAAACGATCATACAAAAATGCTAAATGAAGACATCAATGTGATTTATAACAGATATCCTAACCTGCTCCTACTGTTTTCTTGCATTTGCATCAGACACAAAAAAATATTGATGAAATGTAAGAAAAATTAAGAATTAAATTGTTAAAAACCAATTTCTGTTTTACTTGTTATTTTCTTTGCTTGACATAATTGCCTTATTTGATAATTGCCCCTAAAATTTCTACTTATTGTAATGTTATTGTACCCTTTGCGTTTATAAGTGTTTTTTGTAAGTTGAATAAACGAAATAGTAATTTCTAAATTTTAGTGGCAATTGGTTTTTTTATCAAGAAATTAAAAAGTATTTAAATACTAATTATATAAAGAATCCCGTTACTAGTAGTTTTCGTTTGCTATACCTCCCGTAGGTCTCCCGTAGGTCGTAGCGTCACTGTCTCGTAGCTGTGTAAGGCTATGGTTGCATTAATTGTATATGTAGTTACAATTCTTCTCTGTGAGTAATATTGTTCTGTGGTTTCGACACATCAAAACGTCAATTGCGTGTGACAGATCGTCTTGACAAATTATGAATCATGTCAATTTTTGTCTAGTATTGTTTTCGTTTGTGTAGATATACCCATTACAAGTTGTTCAGAATAAGTTCCTACGACTAGCTACCGGCGCACCGTGGTACATGCGCAACCCAGATTTACATAGAGACTTGGAATTGCCTAGCCTAGCGAAGCACTTTCAAGAACTCTCCCAATCATACTTTTCTAAGTTAGAAAACCACCCGAACCCTCTGATGGCAGCAGCTAACGATTATATCCCCGAGACGGACCCACCTCCGCTTCGCCCGAGGCCCCGTTACGTGACTCTAGACCCCGATGACCCCATCACTGAGGCAAACGCCTCATACAACAGTACGCACTCACACACAAACTCGCGACACCGCCGCCGCCGAGGGCGGCGAAGACCCTTGTTCCGCCCTGGGCGGAACACAGCCACAATATCCTCTTCCGAAACGAACCAAGATCCCACCCTAAGCCGAGGTACGGTCTCACAGGAGACACCCTTAGGGAGGGGGGTCCCAGGCCCCACCCAAAATTACATCTCTGGCTGAGCACTCTGCTCGCCCACTAGCCCGGTGACGTTGTTAAAGTCAATAGACGTACACAACAGTAGTCATTTCGAAAAAAAAAAAATTGTATAGTTGGTTTCGTTGGTTTAAGTCATGATCGAGTACGTTTGCATTGATTTATTTCCGTACCTAACATCTCTTATTAGGTTCTACAATTTACAATGTCTACAAAGTGCTGGGTTGTGACAGTAAACGTGTGACATTTTATCAGGTCGTAATCGCGGCTTCGCTATAATATGCTTATCCAACTTTATTTACATCTAGCGAGATTGCTAGAGGAATACCCAATACGCCTTACACGGAGACTGGTAAGTTTAATTTAAATGTATTAAAATCAACTTTTCAAAATACAAGTGTCATCATGTAGGTTAGTGAAGATCAAACCCAAGTCTTGTTATGTTATTGGTTTATGTACAAAGTCTTAAAACTTTTCACAAGGCATTAGAATCATCATCACTTTAAATATTACTTTGTATTGAGTTATTTAACAGCCAACACGCAAAGCAGAGATGTCAATACCTATTATTAAAGTTTATATATTCTTAACTGGTAGCTACTAACTCACTTAATAATATTTTATGATACTCTTGTTTTGGGTAAGTCCCATGCATTTTGGTAAAGATCTGGTAATGGGATAGTTTTGAAAAATTTTCATTTGTACCCTGATAAAGCTGACCCATTCTACCTAGGTATTTCATGGTAATTAATATCACAGATTGAGTAGTACTAGATCCAGTAGTGTTTTAGTGGTTATAATCAATAAATAAATATTATTAGACAAGTTACACAATTTTAATCTAATTCCAAATAAACAAAATTTTTGCTTGTGTGTGTGGTTGTCGATGACTCTAATATATGAAAATACTTCAACAGAAAACAGAATAAATTTTACAAATACCCAGACCATTAATTGCAAATGCCTGTACCTTTTGGGAAACAAACCCAAGCCTTGAGGTTGGTTGGTGGAGTTTATGCCAGTCCCTCAACCAATGAGGCGGTCAATGTATACATTTTGTAATATTTATTTTTACTGTACTAAAAGTAGTTGTAGGATCAATAGGATTTTTTATGCTTGTGGTTAACAATTTTCTACATACCTAAAATAAAACTTGGTATAATTATACCTTATTATCCAGGAAATAAAATGGGATACTTATTATCCTGGAAGAATATGTAGAAAAAAATAAATCTTAATTTTTCAGTTTCATCACGAGAAAACTGACATCCCGCGGACGGAGTGGGGGGCGGAAACTAGTTGATGAATATATACATATAATATTTCATATATATATGTATATATATTATATGAGTCATGTAAAAGCAAAGGCAGCAACATCCAGTTCCACCCCATACGGATGTTGCTGCCTTTGCTTTTATAAGGCCAAATACAACTATTTCTTCCTTTGCTTTAATTTATACAAGCTTTTCTATAATGCAGTTTTGTTATATTGCAGGTAATTATTCTGATGGGGCACCTGTTTTGAAAGACTGTGGCATTACTTTAATGAAAAAAATTAAACATTATGCTCCCACAATACTTTAATTCTGACCCTATAGAAAACTTCTTCAGTCAAGTGCGTGCGTATAATTTCAAAAATAATAATCCCAATTGCCACAGCTTCAAAAACACTGTCAAGTCATTGTTAATAACTAGGTTTATTAAATTTCATTCAAGTACATTTAATTGTCAAGAGGATTCAGCGAAACAGTTATTAAATTGCAGTCATTGTTTACTGCTCATACCAGTGAATTAGCTGAATCCTCACATAATCAAGTTCATTGTAATCTGGAAAATTTTCAGGCCACTGCAATTAAAGAGAGGCTTAAAGTGCATTCACAAGCATATACAACAGGATCGGTCGTTTGAAAAATCTTAAATAATTTGAAATGCTACATGTGAATCTAATTAAACAGCCAAAGAGGCAAGTTCGATACATAAGTGGATTTCTTTTAGAGAATTCAATTCTATAAAAAAGAAATCTAATAAATTGACTTACCGTTCTGAGGAAGCAGTCAGTTTATTTAAATATGTATCCAATGTTTCATTCATCAAAGAAAATTTTGTAGATTACACATTAAGATTAACAATATTTAAGTGGTGTAATTGCATTAACAAAATTTTGAAAGGTACTGATGTATTTAGATTGCTCTAAGAATGCCTTCAATGCAAAAGAAAGCTTTATGTAAATACAAAAGTAAATTGAAAATAAAAAAAAATAACATACTTAATGTTTTTCATTTTTTCCTGTGTTTAAATGTAAGCTAAACTTTAAGGTAGTATGGAAAAGAAAATAATTTTCGAGAAAAGAAGAAGAAGAACAAATTCCGGTGAAATTTTATTATCTGTATTAACTAATGTAAAACGGAATGGACATTTGGGAACGTTGAAAAAAATAGTTCCCAGATTGTCATCTGAATACGTAGTATTACTATATAATCTGAGCATTACGTCATCAGGCTGCAAATGCGATTGCGGTCGGTGGGAACCAGTTTAATGCTAAGTTCACATAGTACCATGCATCTTGTATTTTGCGTTGGATAAAAATTATAAATTAATTTTATTTTTAATTACTTCTTAGATCGAAAGTGTTACCGATTCCGAATCGTTCCTCAAAATTGAGCTGACTTTTAAATGTCACCCTGTACTTAATTCATGAGGATCGATACAAATATTCTTGTGACATGTCTATAGATCTAAAAACTACCACCAGATAGGAATGTGGCCACTTTTCATATAAATCTAACTCACAAGGTTGTTGAGGAGGGTGGTTTCAAGAGTTTTTATATGAAAAGGGTAATAAATGTGGAAGAAGCCCGACAGGTCTACCAGGATTGTGAGATTTAGCACTCGCTATTCTCTACCTACCTCGTAGGGACCTTGGAGTGAAGATATGTATAATAAAACTTAAATACAACAAAAAACTAATTTTATTACAGAGCATTACAAAATTTTATTGACATGTTTTAATAATTGGAAACTTCACTTTAATAACAGATGTAGGAAAAAGGTATGTGGTACAAAATGGTATGTGGTAAAAGTATACAAAGTGAACTTCCTCCCTCCCCATGTTTTAATTTTGGTGTCCAAAGAAATTATGTTAAGTTAGCACTAAGACTACATTCTGGACATTATCCTTTAGCAAATTTTACATATTTAATGAAAAAAGGAAAAAAATATACCTAATTGTGAATATTGCAATAAGTTGTTGAGATGTTCAACACTTGCTGATGGAATGTCACTGGTGCAAGAATTTAAACTTAACCAAAAAAAGTGTAGATTTGGTACAGGAAATTTTGTCATGTCTGAACACCAAATTGACAAAAAAAAATTATCAGCTAGTTAACCGTTGTTGTTTAGGTATAGTATAATTATTAAGTTTTAATTTTTGTATATTTCAAATACATTTTTTACTGTATACAGGACAAGTGTTATTGGGTAAGATGGGGTGGACATGTCTCGCAAAAAAACCTTGGATAAAAAAATCGTAATTACATGTATATGGAGTTTCAAAAATGTTATTGTTGATCTAAAGACGTACTGGTTTATCTATAAATTTTGTTACTTATTTTCTAACTGTAAGTACAATGGCATTCTGCCACTTTTCTGCTTTTGTCTCTTATGAACCTTAAGTTGATGTTTCATCATTTGCTTTCTATAACCAAAAGCTTTACCACAGATATCACAAACATGGTCTTTTATACCAGTATGGTCTACTTTAAAATGTACATCTAAATCTCGTTTTGTATAAAAGCCCCTTCCACAAGATACACATTTATAATCATGACCAACTTGGTGAGTAAACATATGTCTGTTAAGATTACTTTTGTTGACAAAACGAGCTGGACACTGAGTACATTGATAAGGTTTCTCTCCAGTATGTGATCTCATGTGCATTTTTACTGACTCACTGAATCTACCTCTATATGGACATAAGGAACATTTAAAAGGAAGATCATGAAAATGAGTAACTCTATGCCTTGTAAACTGCCCCTGTATTATAAACTTTTTCCCACATATATCACAAATATATGGAGTCTCTAACTTATGTAAAGCCAAATGTTTCTTATAATACAATGTTGTGTATGAATTTTTACAAATGGGACAAGTTTGCCTCATATTTTCATGTTCTTGTGTTAATCTATGATCACTGAATTCTGTGAAGTTGTCAAAATTTAGATTACACTTTTTACAGTAAAATGATTTAGGTTTTGGTTCACTTCCTTCATAATAATCATCGCTCAAAGAAAAATCATTATCAGAATGATCAGTTTGTTGATTTAAAATATCATTCGTTTGTTGAGCTGTTTTTCTAAATAATATTGCACCCTGAAGTAAAGAGTGACAAGATTCACACAAATGTTTAGGATTTTTATCATCCACATTAATTTCAATTCCGCCAAAGATCGACAATGCCTCTGTTAAATCAGGATTACCAAAAATAACTATGTCCCCATGTTTCAAACATACTCTGCAAGTAGATGGAAACTCTTCACTGTTCTCTTCTTTAATTTTTTTGAATTCATTATGTCCTGAGTTGCAAAATTTTCTCTTATTTTGGAATTTGCAGTGTAGCATTTTCAAAAGCATAAAATGACCCACCATTGTTAGGTATTTGTAACCATCAGTGTTGACCAGTCAGACACAACCACAGAACAATTATTATAGTACTCCGGACACAACATAAAACAGAACAATCGGACTAGTAAGAGAAACCCAACTAATATAAGAAGAATATAAGTACTGTCTAGCAAGAGCACAATCTCGTCGAGTTTAAAAGTCCGGTGGAAAAAAGCCGAAAGCGATAGAAAGATACCTGCTATTGAAAAATCTAAATTATATAGCTGAGGATAGAGTAGGCGTCACGCGAGATCGACAATATTTACATACCACCAATGGGTGCACAGTCAAAATAATGTCAAAATTGTATGAACAGCAGCGACTCTATCGTCAGATGACGGAGTCAAAATGACATCTGACTGTGACGTCGAAGATCAAAGACTACAGTGATGGTTATAGTATATTATCTATAGTGATGATTACTGTCAATTTTCAATCACGTGTCACACACAGGTGTTATCGTCATTGTTATTTACCATTAAGACTGTTTGAGTAATTTCTATGGGACCCGAGAGATGGAGTAAAACTCATAGAAAATAAAAAGACGTGGCTAAATTCCGAAACGATTTTAAAAAGTACACATTTTACAATTTGCGAAACAGAGCCATTACCATGAGTTTACGTCTTATCAAGTTTGTACTCGCTGCTGTCGCTGTAAATTATTCGTATAAAAACTTTGAACAACACCTCTATTGGTAATTAGTGGTGGTTAATATAGCGCATAGCATAATATTATAGCGCGCTAATTTGATTTAGTTCCTAGCGCGCGCTATTTACTCTGAAGCTATAAAGCTATGACGCTATGAAATCTACCACGAATATACGATCGCGCCGACACGACCCGCGCTTTTGCCAACGATGCGCGATGTGTCATGTGACTAACGCGGCGCTACGCGCGCTATGGCACAGATGGCGCTTTAAAAAATTTAGCGTCTAGCGGCCACAGCAGCCAGCACTGCTGCGCACAAAACAGCGCCCACGCGATGACATAGCGTGCTATAGCATAGCGTATAAAAAAGCGTGCTAAAAATTTATAGTCTATAGTCTGTAGCGTGCTTTTCGTTTATAGCGGTTTTGAACAACACTATTGGTAATTAAGAAAAACACTTTTTTAGACCAAAGATGTCGTAGATTTCGACACGTAACTTACCTACCAAACGTAATCTACCAAATAATAGTAAAAAAGTGAAAAAAACACATTCTGATAAATAAACAAATATTATCCCTGGAAGAGTTACACAAATTGGTCTAACCCCACAATATCGCGTAAGCCGATAATACTAATACCAGAGATATTAAATAATAATAATCTCTGCTAATGTACAGTAGTTTTAAATAAAGACTGTAATAAATTTAATAAACACCCACACTAATAAAATTACACCGATGTTCAAAACACAAATGCATATCTTGTACATCACCAATATTTTTTCTTTAAAATTAAATAACCTTAACCCTAAGGTTCTCTGACAGAGATCGCTCTGAAGCGATAAGACCGCCTTTATGCACCTAAGCTAAATATTATAAGTGAAAGAGTGTGTATTATTTTGTAAATTTTGGTGCATAATAAAGTGTATTTATTCATTCATTCACAATTAATATAATAATAATAAAAGGTGTGAATATTTAAAGATTTGTTTACAAAAGCAGGTTGATAAAGACAATTTTCTGTACATCATACAATCAAAACAAATTGGTTTCCGAATGTCTATATAGGCATTAATTAACTATTAGTTGAAAATCGATGGTATTTAAAACTATGTTTTTTCTATAAGATTAAAACCACAATCATTAAGTTATAACATATAAATTAATACCAAAAAATATAGAGATTTAGCCTTTTTGTTGTTTTTTTAACATAGATTTTTTTATTAAGACGGTAAGTAAGTTTTCATTTAATGAGATTAATCATGCACTACCTAAAAATATAAAAAAAAACGAAAGAAAAACAAGTATACGGAAACATGCTAAATACTTTCTTGATGGGCTGTAATTTCTAAAACTATATTATTTTTTTTATGATATTGGAAGGCAAACAAGCAGACGGATTTCCTGATGTTAAGAAATTCACGCAGCCTAGAGAACGGTCCTGCGATTCGCAGATGATATTCTGGTCATGGCGGAATCGGTGCAAGGCTTGAGCAACATGCTCGTTGACCTCGATGAAGTTTCCCAACAGGTCGGTCTTAAGATGAACTTGGACAAGACGAAAGACATGTCCAACGTTCATGTTGCACCTATTCCATTTCAAGTTGGGAACTCAATTCTAGAAGTTGTTGATCAGTTTGTATAACTAGATCAAGCTGTTCAGTTGGGTAAATTCAACTATGAGAAAGAGGTCGACCGCCGAATCCAACTCATGGGCAACTCATGATGGGCATCGTTCGGGAAGCTGAAGGTTATCTTCTTGTCCAAAATACTGCAGAGCCTAAAGTTGAAAGTCTTCGACTGGTGTGCATTACTGGTGACGACAAATGGAACTGAGAACATGAGACTTGGCTGTTAAATGTAGGCCTCTTAAATAAGCTCAGCTGAGCAACTCAGCATGCTATGGAGATAGCTAAACTCAGTGTTTCTCTGCGAGATATGACCCGTAATTTGTTGATCCGCAAGAGAAGGGGAGTAACCGACATAGTCCAGTGAGTCAGCAACCTGAAATGGCAATGGGCAGGCCATATTGCTAGCAGAACCGACAACCGCTGGGGGAGAAATGTTCTTGAGTGGTGGCCCCCGCACCGGAGGACGTAGTGTTGGACGACCTCACACCCGGTGGACTGATGATCTGGTTAAAGTCGAGGAGAGTCGCTGGATATAGGTGGCTGGTGAAACTGGCTTGTGGTAGAATTTTGCACCGGAGAAAATTATTGCCTCCGGTATTTTTTCTCCGGTTCTTACGAATAGCCGAAGTTTCTCCGGAGATTTCACCATTTGTCTGTAATGCGTCGCGTGAACAGCTAGAGCTCCCTCAATAAGCAGCTCACGTCACAAAATTTGTAAGTCAGTCAATTGTCTATAATATTATATACCCTATTTTAGGTTTTCAGGCGACTCGTGAGGGATCAATTAAATTTCTATAAAAAGCAATCGATTTCTGTTATTAGAAGTAATTAAAACAAAATCTTAAATAAATTATAAATTTGAAACATTTAACACAATTGTAGTGTGATACTATACAGACACACACACAAAATTAATTGTTTTTATAAATAGGTTTACCTACATAATCTTACATATAAAATTCCCGTGTCACAATGTTAGTTACCGTACTCCTCCGAAACGGCTTGACCGATTTTCATGAAATTATGTGACCATATTGAGTAGGTCTGAGAATCGGCTAACATCTATTTTTTATAACCCTAGTCCCTAAGTGATGAGGGTGAATCACAGGAAAAAAAATAGCAGAACAACGTTTGTAATTTATAACAATTGATTTTGGTTCACGAAGCAAAAGCATTTTCACTTTGTCAGGTCCTTGTGATATTATCACGATACCGCGATACAGCATATTACATTATCAATATTATAATGGTATCGTGATATTATTGACAATGTAATACTACCCATAAGCCATCCGTCCTCTATACGATGGCCCATCGTGTAGTGCGCATATACATCGACGATATATATGTATGATCGATGTGCATACATAACGTGGAGTGACCAGTTTTGGCGCCATCGAGAGAAAAGATGGTCGAAGTTTTTTCATAACTATTAAATTTCGTGTTGATATTGAGTGAAATTAGTTAATTTTGGTGGCATTTTGTACAATTTTGTTCAGTGAAAGTGCACTAATGAAATAATCATGAAGAAATTAGTGTATCGTGAATTTCCTCGCTGCCGCCAAATCTCGTAAACGAGCTTGTGTAACGAAACCACCGCTTTACTCAAGACCCAGACAAGACTGTGTAAATAGTGACTAATGACTGAAATAAAGAACTAATACGGAAGACATAAATTGAAAAATTTTTAACAAGATAAAGATTTATTAATACGGAAGACGTGGCTGTATGGACATAGATCCTTTGCCTTTCCCCGACTGGGATAAAATTAAAAAACAACAACGTGTTGGGTATGAAAAAAGCTTGGTTTCACAAGAGTCGTCACAACTCGTAATTCGTATGTATCTCATTATTTATGTGTTAGTTGAGTATTTATTTTCATCGGTATTAATGATTAAAATTGACGGGTTTTGTATGGATTGATCATGAATTAACAATGTTGTTTTAATAAAATAAAATACAGACTGAAAATGGCTACGTACTGAATGTCGAAATGAGAAACTGGAATGTCGAGGTTCAGAATTGCTATTCTGAACCTCGACATTCTGATCGGTTTGAACTCCCATACAACTTGAAAATGTGCAATTTAATCGGAAATTAACTAGAAAGAACTGTGGTAAGTTTATAAACAAGTAACTTAAAAGTTGGAACACTTGGAAGGTTAGGTTTTCGGAATATTAATTTTCTTATTTAACTAAATTGAAATATGTTGTTATATAAATTACTAGGTATATTTATTTAAATACATTTATTAGTTTGTGATCGCATTTTAAGAAAAATCTCGCTTGGGTTAGGTTACATATCAAGTGTGGCGTCGCGTGGTATTTGCGCATTTTTTTTTAAATCAACAATAATTTAGAACCCACTTTCTACTATTGATTAGACATTTAAATAATTCAGTGATGGTATTAGCTATTGCCTGACATTGTTTTTGCCACTTCAATTGGTATTTGACCTTTACATAAGTGTGTACGTAAACACTTGTAAATTTTGGAATCAAATTTTATGTGTATTTACTAATTCGAGTACCTAGTTTAAATTTTTAGTTACCTATATATAATTTATAGATTTTGGTGAAGGGAATCCAATTTTATATTGTTATAATTATTACACATATTTAAAGAAACTGTTTATGATCATGGACTAAAAAAATAAGCAGTCCGTCTCACAAAATAATAACTAAATAAATAATAACTTAGTAAATAAATAAGTAAGTCGCAACATTAACACTTACTAGCTGACACGCACACTTTCACACTTTACTTAGTAAGTCATTCACACATCATTACACATTCTTCAAACCTTGCCTTTGAGTTTTTGCTTCACTACATATAATAAAATAAAGTCGCTTTTCTCAATTCAATTTTTGTTAAATGGCCCTTCATTGTGTCATTGCTTTTCTCTGTCCGTCCCTATGTATGATTAGGTCTTTTAACTACACAAATAAGATTGATACAGTTTTTTAATAGGCAGATTGAAGACTTTAAAGATTTAAATGTATTTAATTATTATTTAAAGTAAATTTCATTATTTTTTTTCATATTAGTTAGTGGTCACTTATTAATTTAGTGCATTATTAATTAATATGTTTAGGATTATCCCTTGAAGTTTCAGTTGCATACATTAGATGGATTATCATTTAGTATTGTGAAAAAAAAATTGTACACATTTATCAAATTATACACAACTGTAAATATTGCATCAGTGCATTAATAATTAGAATAATGTGACAATATAAATATGACAATATAACACAACACATTTCACAGTTTGGTTGTGTCTGATGGCTTCCTACACTTGACAGCTCATGATGTTTGAACATAAATTAAATAAGTCATTACAACAAGAACATTGATGGCAGGTGTACCATAACATTTGTAGTAAGGTTCTATCATGTTACCAATTCTGCTATTACAATGACATTTAACCATGTCTTGTCACACTAGTGAAGAGAGCTTGCCAGTAGTTTTAATTGACCGTCTGGCACACTTTTTGCTTAATAAATTTTAATTGTTAAGTAGTTTTCTTGGAGATTGTAAATAGATGCAAATTTAAAGAGGAATTTGAAGACTCCGTTACATGATTATATTTAACTAGGTTGCTGAAAAATGTTCTTTAATTTCTTTTCAGCTATCTCTTATGAATCTCAGCAGATAAAATGCTACCTATGTAAAGAATTTATTTATTGTTAACACAATCTCCACCATGTAGGTCACCGGTGACCGGAACCTGGCCTGTATTATTGCGCCGCGTAGGTCACCGGTGACCTCAGAGCAGGCCTGTTTTTAAAACGAATTCATCATTCATTTCTCTATGCCATGTGACCGGTGCGGCGCTGTAGAAAAAACCTCTAGAGTGGTATTCACCTATCTACTATTTGTCAAAAATAGTATGCAAAAAATGCA
>NJDC01005683.1:251421-261673 GCA_002245475.1 Calephelis virginiensis | reverse complement strand
TGACTATTCTGCTTTCCAGCGCCGCGTAGGTCACCGGTGACCTCATGGGGTTTTTTCATAATATCTCAGGAACCCTGCACCCTATCACCTTTTAACTAATATAATAGTTTGTCTTCATATAATGAACCTATTTCAGCCAAAAAGATTTTTTGTAATTTTCTTCATTTGTACTACCGGCAGAGATTGTGTTAAAATAAATAATATTTTTTAATTCTATTGTAAAACTTGCATGTCAGCATCATATTTATCTATATTATATTGTTCTAGATTGAAAGCAATGACTATTCAACTGCATTCTCAATGACAACAATTTGTTTATCTATATTTGTATATTATTGATATTATTACTATAACTGTGTATATTTTTAATGGTTTGCATCTTGCCAATAGGTGAGCCAAGCAGGGATATTTCACTTTTTCCTGTTCAAAATACTATAGGGTATGTGAGCCTATTCGCGTCCACGCCCCAGTTCGCGTCCTTTTCACGGACACCGTTTAAAAACCCCTTAAAAATAAGTGTACTAACAAATTAGGGAAATTAAAAGTCGTTTCTGCCTATTATATAATATATTAGGAACATACATACACAGACAAAAGAACTGTTTGCATAATTTTTCGTGATTAAAAAAAATAATTAATCTTACCTATATAAGAAAATTGTGTAAATATCCATAATTTTAGTAAAAACATAGTGAACCGGCGCGCGTTTCATACGTAATTTTTCAATGTTTTAAGTTTAATTAAAGATTGTATTTGTTCCTAGGCATTGAAAATGATTAAAAGAATAAAAATATTGATGATTTTGATTGATTATTTTATTTTTTAGAGATAAAATGAGGTGGACGCGAACTGGTATACCAATATTACGAATTAGCCAGTTTGCGTCCAGGGTGGACGCAAACGCATCTTTCTATTTCTAACTTGATCCTTTATTTTAATGTAAAGAAATATATCGTAAGGATGGGGTTTTATTATTACCATTATTATTATGCTTATTTAAATAGCCAATTTGCGTCCACTTAATTATGGTAATAGAAAAAGATATAGATGTCGAAATTTACCTGGACGCAAACTGGACGGACGGATTATACTATATACCAGTTTGCGTCCACTTGTTTATTTAAATACTAAATCTTACGTAACTGTTTTATAAAATTTTATCAGACAGTTATAGATAGGTGGTAGTCGGTAGAGTGCATTGTATCATCCCATCGGAACTAGTACCCACCACCGCTCCGGAAGGGAACAAGCGCATTGGACTTTTTCTGCCTTCTTCCACTCAACACACAAGCAGCTGTATGATAAATTTTAAATACATAAAGACAATTATGAAAGTATATTCAGGCTCGTATTCCACAAAGAACTTGACAAAGGTGCAACTAGGGCACGCATGATTAGCCCAAGATACTTAGTTCCACAATGGGTGGCAAACCTATTGCCAACCGGGCACATGTTCTATCCCGGATGACGATGTATTCATTAGAAAATAATAAAGATAAAGAGCGTTTCAAGAATGAAAGAATGAACACAGTAGGTAATAATAGTTAGGATAAAAATTGAAGGAAACTAAAAATTTTTGTGAAATGGATGTCCATTTCACAAAAATTTAGCTTGATGTGAAATTTATAAAAGAAAATTTACTTACTACCATCTTTTCAAATTTACTTATCCAACAAAATCTACTAAATATTTTTAAATATCTGTATTCTAGAATTAAGATATTTTCAATAAAAACAGAAAAATTATATGACCTAGTGGTGACCTGTCTGATATAAACAATCGATGATGTAATTTTGGGCTCCAAATCATCTGAGCTGCAAACAGTAATGAACTAATGAATGTTGATTGGAACGAAAAAGGCGTATCTATGAATACGAAATGAAACCAAAATAGCGTATTCAAAAGAGATGTAGCCAGAATGTATTCAAGAGTTTTAGTAGACGTAGTAGTGCTGGAATAAACAAATGAGTTTGTTTGTCCAAGTAGAGCTTTTAGCAGGGGTAGATAGTTTGATTGACATCATTCGTAGCAGTGAGATCCGAGAAAGAGTGGGATTAAAGTGTTGGTACAATAATGAGTAAGGGCATGTTCCGTTGGTTCATTCATGTTGAGAGATGATTGAGAGAGAATGGCAGATGAAAGATTGCCAGTACAGACATATATTGCGAAAGTGGATAGATGTACTTAGTTACCTGGGAAGACCTAAGTTGACTTTCCATTGTCAATTTTAACCACTGTAGGATGGTGGAGAGATACTTTGTGTATAGTCATATTTTTGATAGGCATATTATGTATTATAGTTATCTAGTTCATTTACATTACTGGGTTAAGTAATTGTATTCATATTTACTAGTAGATTTTTTTGGAAGAAAAGTCTTTTTCTTTTATAAATATGGCTTTGAATCGTTTTTCACAACTTATTTAGCCAATGTCAGAAAGAAAGGTCAAGCAAGCAAGCAGTCTGATTCTTGACAATGACAGTATTTGTATGATGCAAAAAATGTCAATGAATGGCACTGTTTTTTTATATTGATCTAATTTGTATTATTTCTGAAAGTATTTCTTTAGCTACGTTCTAGTAATTACAAATTTCTTATAAATTTAAGTTAATTTTAGATAAGCTTACACTTGGTAAAGCTAAGCCTAGTATTTATGGTGACATGACTTAAGTATGTAATTTATATTCTAGAATTTATATTATTTCCACCCTACACAAACTTTTAAATTTTTAAGTTACATAGGTATTATGTAATTATTATACTTTACAATAGATTACATTTATCTAAGGTTTTGTTCATGTCAAATTTCACCCCTGTATTGAAATAAAATTGACATTAAATTTTATGTGAGAGAGGCTTTAGCCAGTTATCTTGTCAGCATCGTCACAGATTGATTTACACTGGGGATAAATCATACATATGTAGTTTGCATATTTTACATTGGTATGATTTCTCTCTAGGGTTATTGGTCGCCTCAAATTTAACCCCCTCATGGAAAATAATTCACGTTCAATTGTATGTGAAAGAGGCTTCAACTGTTCATCTAGTTTGCATCAGTACAGATTGAATTACACTGGGGATAAATCTTACATATGTAGTTATATACTTTACATAGGTAAGGTTTCTCTCTAGGGTTTCAGTCACTTGCCTCAGATGGATCATTACAGTTTGAGTCGTCTTGGAGAAAAACTACTTAACCTCAAATTTTGATAAGGAATTGGGACTCTGTTTTAGTTTTGTTAACCAATTTCTATTAAAACTTTAACAGTTTTTATTGACGTTTTTGTCTTGTTATTTGTGTCCATTCATAAAATCTAATAAACAATACAGATTGATTTACATGAGGGATAAATCTTACATGTGTAGTTCATATAATATTTTAAATATGTAAGGTTTCTCCCTAGTGTTTCAGTCACTCTTCAGTTGGTTCAATTCTACAGAAATTAAATGCTAATTATATTTGAGGAATTTTAATAAATTGGTAAAATGATATGTTTTCAGAAAATGTAGAGTTTGTTGGATATAAAAATGTGAAGGTTTTTATAATTGATGTGCGGTTTTCAAATATACCTAATCAAATTTAGGTGACACACTTTTTAGGTAAGTATTCATTTTTGGTAAGTTATACTGTCAGTTTCAGTATGATACTGAAGCTGAGCTGATGCTTTGGATTAAAATCATGCAATCTTACTTAAGAAATACATAGCTACATATTTTTTAAGATGACTAAAAGCAATTATTATTATATTGATTAACTCATCAATTATGTGGCAAAATTAGCAACTTATAAAATAACAGGTTATTTTCAGAAAGTTGTTTTTACACTTTCCTTAAATGCAATATCGTTTTTATGTGATGTCAATTTAACATCGACAATACCAAAGGTCTTTCATTTTTCTATGGCTGGCAATTCTGGCTAAACTCATAAGCTGCCTGTCTATGACTATATGTTCACTGGTTCACTGTTCAGCCTAGTTTCCTTATTTTAACTGAAGAAACACAACTGTTAACACAATTTGTTGCTTATAATTTACAAATTGTATGAATGTTTGCATCAACACCGATTTATTTACACTGAAAAGAAATCGTGATTGATTTTATAACCTTATATTTAATCAGATAGTACGGCTCTATTGTATTCTTATCTTAAGAATGATAAGCATTAATTAAGATTTTCGTATAGGACTTGTTTTATCAAAAATAACTATATATGTATAAGAATTTAAATTATTACGGCCAAGTAGCCATGAGCCATTAATTCACTTTCTTTACAATCTCCTTCCATAACAGTGACCAGTGTTTGCAGCTCAGATGGTGTAGAGCCCAAAAGTACAGCATCATCTGCATAAAGCAGGCAGTTCACCACTTGGTCACCCATACGCATTCCCACATTCAATGATCTTAACCTTTGAAGACATTTGTCTAAATATAAGATAAACAAGCGCGCTGACAACACACAACCCTGCTTGACGCCAATATTAACATCAAACCAAGGCGATCAAGGCGATATGTTGCCATCCACCCGCACGCATGCTTTACAGTCTAAATACATTGACTGCACCGCACGCAGCAGGGACCCGACTATCCCATAATCTGGCAAAATGTCCCAAAGTTCCTTACGTACAATCCTATCAAACGCTTTTTCGAGATCCACAAAACCGCAGAAAACCTTCTGACCACCAGCCAGATGCTTCCTACAATGTTGCGGAGCAAAAACACTACTATTTTTGCTATGTACTTAAAAAATTTACCATTGCTACTATGTCGTTAATGAATTTACTATTTGTACCATGTAACTTGTTTTAATTCCATTTCATCCTTTCAATGTTTTATCTTTTAATTTCCAATTTTGCTATATTTTACTCAGTGTTAACATGTTTTATTAAATTTATTATGTTTAATGCGCTATCTACTAAAATTCATGTTTTTACAAATTTCCAATTTGTTGATTAAATTTACAATGTTCTTTACTAATACGTTACTCAATTTTTCATTTATTTGTTTTATTTTTTATTGTAAACTAGTCTTTACTACTCGTCTCGTTCTAATATCTCACTAAGTCAATATTTTGCAATTTCAATTCCTAATTCTGCCTGAAGACTTGGATCATACTCACATACTTTTCTAAATCCGTATGTTTCGTTTTAAAGGGGGGAGGTGTTACATCCCTATTTTTATTACCAAATTGCTGAATCGCAGTTAACCCTAAAATTCAGCAATATTATTGTATAAAAACCCATGTTTTCCAAGTTTTCAGTTAGTTCAGTCAAATCGCTGCCCAACGACGGACCCTGTTTCTGCCTGCCGGTTGGCCTTAGCGAGGAGACTAAATAGTATACCAGCTCCGGGTCGTACCGCCCTTCATCAGGGCCGCGAAGTCGCGTCATAATAAAGTAAAAAGAGTAGTAAAGTGTAGTGTTGTGTGAATAAACTTTATAAATAATATCGTAAATAAAGGATTGTTTCCTTAAAAGTGCTTTTTTTATAAGTGCCAGGAAGCCAAACCTAATTGAGTTTTTAGTAGTATGTGTATTGTTGGTGCTAATAAAACAGTTTAGTGGTTTGTATTGTGTGGAGCTGGATGTATTTGGGAGTTTTAGCTTCCGGTAAGTCCAATTCATTCTTAGCGCACAATTTTGTTTGTTTTGTTACGCCATAATACGTATACATTTTTTTGGCGAAAAATTGCAAATTAAATAATTTTGTTTACATTTACCTTATTTGCATTTGTTGAATTGCCCCACAAAATTAGTCCATATCTTAATATGCCACTTACATATCCGTGGTACGCTGTAATTGCTGCCTTAAAACCTACAGTTTTTCTAATTTGTTTGATTGCACATACAAATTTATTAATTTTTAAAAATAAGAGTAAAACGAAATTTCAATCAATTACAACCCACATACATACATATGGAAAAGATAAACAACGAATTCGTAATACTTTAATATTTCAGAGCATATTATCGAAAATACCTAAAAATACCTATGATCACAGCTGTACATATCCGATCTTACATAACTGCCTTAAAACACGCATTATGCCAAGTTAATGAAGTTTGATAAACTCTGTTTAGCTTGTAATAACCCGAGTATACAAGATCAGATTTAAAAAAATTACAAAATATATAAGAATGTGTCATGTGTACATATTATAAATGTATATATATATTTCTTCATGCCAAGTCCCTCGATCTCCAAGCCAAGTAGGCAGAGAGTATCGTGTGCCAAACCTCACGATCCTGACAGACCTGTCTGGCTTCTATATTCATTACCCTTTTGATACAAACACGCCGGTTTCGGTAACTACCATATTTGCATTGTATATCTGCTTTGACAATCTTTCATTTCTCATTCTTTCCACATGACCAGCGGTGCATATATTGTTTGCTGTCATATGTTTTATTGCTATCATTCCCGTGTACACCACGCCGAATTTCAAAATCATATGATATGGCACATTCAGGCAGTTCAGTTTGTCGTGAACTAAAGAACGGACATTTCTCTTTTAGCCATTCTAATTTTGTAGCTGCAGAATTAAAATAAAAAGTAGTTCGAGATATGTATTCGGATTTTTTGAAGGTCAATTGAAAAGACGAGTCACTTGGACTGCGCGTATTACGCGCGCGCATTGCTCTGATGAGAACATAAAAATATTGGTTAAAAATATTGTTAATGTTCTAAATAATAATATGAGCTGTCTAGACCATTGCTTAATAAAAAGTCGATTTCCTTCAAATACAATTGTATGTACGTTTACTCTTACGGATCAGTTTAGTGCCATTACAGAGCTATCAAAATGTTCAACAACCAAATCGTCATGTGGCGTGTTAGCCGCCACATTAACAGGCTTATTCATAAACGTTGTTTAACTTTTAATCACCAATTTAAATAATGTTTAAAAAAATGTTTATTCATAAACGCTATTTCGAATTAATCATTTGTTGAAATATACTCTTAAACAGCTGTCACTTTAAACAACCTCGGACCCTTGTTTAAAACCTTAATCAACAAAATGGCTGACTAAATTTCAAACAGCTGATTTTATGTGCAATGACAAAATGCAACAAATAGCCATTTAATATGGCTTATTTGTGTATTCTTATGAATTTTCTATAATATACGAATTGAAATATTTTGATTTCGTTGAAGTTTGGACAAATCTGGACGTGATATGTTGGATTTTGGAACAATATAGGACTATAATAATATGTTTTATTATGAAGATAGCCAATGACTCATATGAAAAAACGAATAAGGTATGTTGGGGTAAGGGCGGACGGATTTTACGCCAATTGGAAAGATGTTGCAAAAACAGATTTTTCTCAACATCTGTTCGAGATAAAATTCTAAAATGTGGTGCTAATGTTAATTTATTAAGCGTTAGTTAGCTTTATATTTCACTTATTCCTGTGAACTCAACAGTTACTGTTTTTCATGCATGCAAAAACAACACTTACTCTTTTTTGACTATGGCAAAAAAAACCTTCGGGGGTCAGTTCGGACGTTCTTTTAAATCCGCTTCTACTACTTTAAGAATAAGGTACATAAAGGAATATATTCGATCTGAAACATATGAAAAACTTAGTTTCATACACTTTAGCACACTAATTCTTCAATCGAATTTGTTGTTTTTTTACAAATAAGCGTCCGATCTTATCCCAGGCGTTACTTTTTTTACATTTTGCGATTCTCAAATTTTATCACGCCAAGAAATGAACCATCCAGATTTGAGGGAAAGATCGGATGTGATTTGGAACTAGGTGTTAGATTACTTATGGAAATATTAGCGAAAGCAGGGTATATAACCAATTATATGTAAGTGTATGTATAAGTCGTAGTGTATGTTTGCTGATGGACCTGGGTATATCATTCGGCTTATTCTTATAACATACAGTAAGTAAGTATAAGCAAAATGTAGAAAAATCAAAGTTCAGAATGAGGTGCAGAATAATAAGTGGGTATTGGGTAATCAGGTTTTTAATCAACCTGTTTAATAATTAAAAGGAATGTTTACAAATTGATAAACTTTTATTGAAAACTACTTACAAACCTTGGTTTTATATTTAAAAAAAAAATACATTATTATAAGTAATTAAGTAGTTAAAAGTAAAATCAGTTTAACTCAGTGTCATGATAGAAAACACAATATCTAGTAAAATTGGTAGTTAAATATTGTGTTATGAAAATAAAATGATGTAGGTAATTATTGGCGTTACAATAAAATCAAATTTTAATTAACAAATATGAAAGACGTATTTAGTAAAATAATCTTAAAAAAAGAAATACTTACTTGTTAAAGTGAATTATAATAAAACAGTGATTTTGTTGAAACAAATCTATTACAATCAATCACCTATATCCGCTTTTTAAATGAATCTTATTTTTTAAATCAACTTGCCGTATTCACAATCTTAAATTTGGTCTCATCAATACTAAATTGACATCAGTCTTACAGCTCTACTGATAGATACGTTTAACTAAACAAGTAATTACTTAATACTAATCAACGATGATTTGATTCCTGTCTTTTTTAGGACTTTGTCACTGATAGATTGATACCGAAGTGTCGTAAAGAAACAGCGTACATTTATTCTTTATTATTTACAGCTATTTCTAGATCTTCTTGGGTATATGAAATAGGTCGTCTTTTTTTCTGGTATAATTTCGCTGCATCTACAAGTAAAAGTAATCGCTTCAGTTGTCGGACTTGATTGTGTGAGGTCCCGTGTTCGATTCCAGGTCGAGCAACAAAAAAAAACGTTACCCGGGATTGGAAATATGCCCGGTTGACGATAGACTTGCCACCTATCACATTGTGGGACTTAGTGTCTTCGGCTAGTCGTGGGTGCCCTGGTTGTGCCTCTGCCTAGCTCTTCGGGGATATGGGCGTGAAGATACTTACTTTTTACAAATAAATAAATATATATTAAATATCACTAATAATTAACTAAAAAAATAATAGCCAAGAAGTTGGAATAGTAATTAAAATTAATTGAAATGTATCACTATGACCTTGACCAATGGTGATCTTTTGCCAACCAAACACAATAAACACTCGTATATAACTTAAAACCATAATATTAAGTTTATTTTAGCATAATAATGATTTCAGCAGTATAAAAATGAAAAGAAACAGTGACAGACTCCTACTTTTTAATAACTACGGAATAAAACTACTGATTCACTTGTAGCTGAGAAACAAAATATTAATTCAAAGTTTGACATTCACTGCCTCGTTTAACATTGGTGAAGACCAGACGATTTCATCCGATCTTTACCCGTCAGGGGTAAGTACGGATATCAGCTGACAGCGATCCTAGACATGACTTGATTAGAGCTAACTAGCTATTGCTACCTAAAACCGAGTGTTTAGAAGAAATAATAACAAAATAAGCAGTATTTTTTGATAAATAGCAAAAACAATAATGCGTGGGCAAGATCGGATAAAAGAAAATTTCACAAAAATTACCTTGGTTTTCTAATTTCACCATAACACACTTTCGGAACGTCGGAGCGGCTGGCGAAAACTGAAGGCCGATGCTAAATGAAATAGCGTTGTACGCAATGTTGTCACCATTAATAAATACCGTTGCGTTTGGATAAATTTTGATGTATACGATCTTAACCCGTTTCCGTTCTTACCCCAACATACCTTAGTTTTCCAGAGCATTTTTTTATATTATTAGAAGCAGAAAAGTAGACAGATTTTCTGATGGTGAGAATTTCACGCCGCCTAGAGACACCAAAGGTGGCAATGGTGAGTTTCCAACCTGAGGCCGGGGTGTTAAGCCCCGAGCAAAAGTATGTTTACCCGCTACTTTAGTCTACTAACCGGAACAATTCAACGGCAAGCGCTGACGTTAAGGCGGCAGGAATAGGTAAGGCGGTGGTACCAATCCGGGTGATTCGCTGCAAAACTCACCTCCTAGTCAGTTGTGACGGTGCTAGTGACGGTAAGCCTATGCTTGCTTTTTACGCGCTGTCTAACAGGAAGGTAGATGGGTTTATTCTACAAAGGAACACAAACCAACACGGGGTAAAATATTACAGAAATGACATCATTTTATACTTAGCTTAGTAACATAACGTAGATGCATTAAAAAACATTATTTTTTAAATGCAGTGTATCAGTTCATATGTTTTATTAACTCTTTATTGTACACAACTGATATTAGATACAAAAAATACTTAAAACTAAAAAGAAAAACAAAGTACAAAAGGCGAGCTTATCTCTAATAAAATAAATTTCT
>NJDC01005683.1:218206-228531 GCA_002245475.1 Calephelis virginiensis | reverse complement strand
AGGGGGAAGGCGCGCTTTTCGAGGGTTCCCTCCAATCTTTAAGCTAAAAATGTGTAATATAATGTAAAAATGTATAATTTGTAAATTAATTAAAGTGTTAATATTACTTAATTGTGTGTAGGTGTGATTTGGTAAATAAACTATACTAGTGAAAGACTATTGTAGAGTTTTATCACGACAGAAGAGGCAGAGGCCTGAACAAGAAAGAAATTTGAAGACGAAACTAGAAAAAGACATGAAATATTAAGATATGGGTTTATTACATAATATAAGACTAGTATAAAATATAGAGGTAAAAAAAATAATATTAAAAATACTTTTTGCACTGTCGTAGAAGTTTTGGCGCCAACATGAAAGAAAATGATTTTGGTGTTCAGAATTTTAGTTTTATAATTTGTGTGAAAATAATCGTAATTCAAGGATGTGACGTACTATATAACAAATTAACGGAGAAATATAATATGTAAACTTCAAGAAATTAAAACTAAAGACGTATTGAAGGACTCAAATAAGCTTTGTCTTAATGAAGGAAATAACTTTTAAAAAGGGGAAGACAATATGTTAAGAAACTGAAGAAATGAATTTAAAATTTTAATATGAAAAAGAATTTATTATTACGGAAGACGTGGCAGCATGGCCTAAAGGTCTTGGCCGGCCCCAGAAAGGGGCAAATTAACTTAAAAAAAATACTGCTGTCATTTTACCTTAACAACAATACCATATTTTAATTGTAATTGTTACAAATTTATTATTTTTACTTTTAAAACTTCCTACGTAACAGATAGTTAACTATTTTATAAATATTTGGAAAGTTGTAATATATGTTTGCTGTGCTCATTCATTTAAAATAATTGTAGTTACTTATCCAGTAGTCAATAGGTAATTATTATATAGAATAACCCAAAGAATAACCTGCCTGTAATGAACAACAGAGGATCAAGATATCTGATCTAAGATTATACAGTAAAAATACTATGTATCATCTGATTTTATAAGTGGCATATGCTGTTACTACTTCGTTTACCACTCTTGTTAACGCTTTGAGGTACGTAATTTATGAAAATACTTTTAATAATAAAAAAGTTTTTACAGAATATTGTAAAAAAAAATGACATTTCGAAGAGTTAGAAGCAATAATGCAGACAGTTAACTTATTTTTTATTTTATTGTATTCTTAAACAGTTGACACTAAAATCGACATTGATCATTTGAAAATATTAGAGGTGTCTAAGTAACGAAAAAAAGCGCATACGTTTGTATTCGTAACTTTAGCAATCAGTACTGATTACTTGTTATACAGTATGGTTACTTTTGATACCTTTCATATTAGTAGCAACATAACTGCATAAACATGATACATCTAGCGGCATGAAGTGTATTTTTTGCTTTAACTTATTTTGCACCAGAATTGAGTATGAAGGTACTTACCTAACTTTTGTTTTATTTTAAATAGTAAGAACTCTTAGCAGATAAACTAAATGAATTTGTAATGGATATCCTATTTTAAATTTTGAAATCGACAGCCGTGATAATCGGTACTTCCGTCCGTCCGTTAATAAAGTCTGTTTGTCTATTAAGATATCATAGATTTTGATGCAATTTGTTATGCATTAGGCAAAAGACCCGAGTTCAAACAAAGGATATTTTTTATTGAACACGCTCATAACATCATGGTTAACCAGTTAGTCTTCCAAATATCATAATACTATTGCAATCTGTCAGGCATTGACTACAATCATAAAACAAATGGGTATTGAAAATTATTTACTGACAATCACACAACGGTGTTTCTCTACATAAATTCTAGTTATTTACTTAGAGCTAAATGTCGTGTATCAGCAGGTGTAGAAATGTGCAACATTTAACAAAAATGCTTAAAATGCACTATAAAACATTGATCATGTATGTCAAATGCACGATCAGAGAACTGTTTCAATATATGAATCAATTGTGCCCATGTGAACTTAATACAAAGTAAGTACTAATGTTTTCCTTTCAAATGATACAATAGATTTAATTTTTTTAGGTGTATCAAAAATAATAGCATATGAAACCTGCACATCAAGGCTTGGCAGTACTTTTGCGTTCAAAGAGCTAGTGAAGACATGTGAAAGAAATTTGTATTTTATGGAGCCCACAGCATCAGAAAACATTTATCCTTTTCAATCAATTTCAAATAATAGTATGTTCTTTGTTATTTTTTGAACGTATAACTACACACTATTATTTATATCTCAGTCGTCCATTTATAGATTTAAGCCATAACATAATTTTAGGATAAATAATCATAATAAGTAAATAAATATCCCTGCACAAATAATATCTTATATTATATTTTTGATCTTACCCCAAAGTATGCTTATCTACCCTTGGTGGGTGATAGTCAGTTAATATTAAATTTGTTTAACCAAAGTAAATAATATCCTCAATATCTGGTCAATATTTTTTATTTTATAGTTATTATACAGGTGCCATATTTCTGTGAAAAAAATGTCCATTATGAACTCCAGAAACCAGAATATATAAAACTTGGTTTTACTTTATTCCAGTCAACATAAGGATGTAAAACCGTAATTAATACATTTGTGCTTTAGTATACATACAACTGAGTTAATTTCACCTTCCCACAGTTGCCCTCGTTGCCAATATGCATTGTTTTATTTTTGTAAGCTTTCATTGTTATGTTCAGACTTTTATTGTTAATTTATTATTGCTGTTTTGTGAAAATACTATTTTTGCCATAAACTTCATATCTTAACTGACTTACTATCCTTTAAAACTCTTGCACTCCTTCTGGCTACGTCCACGTCAATTTCAAATACCTACTGTTACTTTGGTTTTATTTTCATTTAAATATAGTTATGTCTTTATCATTACAATAATCGTTCTTTGCTGTGATTAGTGTTTTGCAGCTTGGATGGCAAAAGCATAGCATTGTTAAAATGTCATAAGCAATGTAATGGAATCTTAATATGTGTTTTTCACCCACTTCAAAAGGTCGGATTGAATTGAAATTCACCAAGGGCCAAGGACAATGCAGTATTTATAAAAAAATATCAGATTGTCATAACGCCAACCCCAAAATTTTCCTTTTTTAGAGTTTCTGTCGCATTGTTCCCCTTTAAAATTCCTATTAAAAAGTCAATGATGGCATATCTTTTAAGGTTTTACCACCTCGTTGGTTAAGGTCTTTGTTACGGACAAAAAATCGCGTCTGTGGTCTAGCAGTCCACGTTTTGGACTTGACTTCGTGATTCGTTTCTCGGGATTGAATATGAACCCGGTTTGCGATAGGCTTGCCACTTATCACATTGTGGGACTTAGTGTCTTCGGCTAGTCGTGGCCCTGGTTGTGCCTCTGCCTACCTTTTCGGGGATATGGGCATGAAGATACTTACTTACCAATAATTGTGAGGCTTGGTCGGATCGATTCCCGGCGGGGACAGGCATTTGTGTGATGAACATTTAAATTTCCAGGAAATACAGACATCTAAATGCTCACCACTGTGTGTTTATTAAATTTATTTTGGTATCTATCGTGTTGTCGTCGTTAAAAACTAAAAAAGTAAAATTGTACTTAATATTATGTAGTTTAAAAACTAACGAAGTCGCTTTATAACTAGCTGAACTACAGAAGGGAAAATATTTTTTCCGACTTTCGTGTATCGTCGCGCTATAAATGCAAATTTAATAATTTTATTTTAAAAATACTTAATTTAACTATTACGAGAAACAGTAAACTTATGACAAGACTAGTTTCCACCCGCGGCTCCTGCGTACCAAGTTAATTTTTTTATTATCAATTGTATCGCCTCTGTGGTCTAGCGGTCCGGGTGTTGGACTTGACTGCATGAGGTCCTGGGTTCGAATCCCGGGTCGGCCAACAAAAAGAAAATTGGATTTTTCCAATTTTCTAATAAAAAAAATTGTTGGTCGGGATTGGAAATGTGCCCGGTTGGCGATAGGCTTGCCACCTATTACATTGTGGGACTTAGTGTCTTCGGCTAGTCGTGGGTGCCTTGGTTGTACCGTGAAGATACTTTTTTTTTTATCAATTGTAGCCTATAGGCTTGTTATTCTGATGTATAATAGCCTATATTATGCTATTCTGATAATAAAATATTCCTGTAAAGTTTCATCTAAATGCGTTCAGTAGTTTGTGCGTAAAAGATTCTCACAAAATTCATAATATTAGTAGGATATCTTATCAAGCACCCCGCGCTTAGGTATTATTTTCTATTTTTTAGTTTATCTAGATATAAAAGCGACTTCGCTAGTTTTTTTAACTAGCGTTTTACAAAAATTTCGAGTGTCCTTCAAATATTTTCTAACTTCCGCTAATATCATTTTATTGGTATTTCTTGATATTGCTGCAACAATTTTGTTACCTATTTTTTCTTTGAAAACTGACGTAATCGAGATGGTTCTTAGTTAATTAGCAAAGCTCCTACCATGAGTTTACGGCTTCGAGTTTACTATACAATTGCTAGCGTCTACGCAAATTATTTTACGGAAACTTTGAATACCTCTATTTTTTGGTAACTAAGATCTCTATATTTTTAAACCAAAAGCGCTATAAATTTCAATACGTCAATTACTAAACGTATCTTCACGCTCATATCCCCGAAGAGGTAGGCAGAGGTACAACCATGGCACCCATGACTAGCCGAAGACACTAAGTCCCAGATTGTGATAGGTGGCTAGCCTATCGCCAACCGGGCACATTTCCAATCCCGACCAACATTTTTTTTTTATTAGAAAATTGGACAAATCCAATTTCCTTTTTGTTGGCCGACCCGGGATTCGAACCCAGGACCTCAAGCAGTCAAGTCCAACACCCGGACCGCTAGACCACAGAGGCGATATTACTAAACGTAACATACAGAAACGCATAGTAAAGGCTCTGATAAGTTTTGTCGTGTACTATTGGATTTTTTTTGTTTTTTTATGGCAAAAGACAGCGAATAAGCAAGTGGCTCCCCTGATGGTAAGAGGTAACCGCAGCCTATATACACTGCTTAGGTGTTGTAGAGGCGCGTTGCTGTGGCGGGGATGTTGGGCCAATTGTGCAAATTTACCGCCTACCCTACCCTCCGGTCCTTGTATTTTATGATTGTAATATGACAACATAACAATTATTCAAAACTAATTGCAGCTATAAATCTGGAGGTAGACACGAATGTCAAGGTTGAGGAAGTAAAACAGGAAGTTACTGATGATTATATCTTTGCTGCTGAACTAATCAACAATGGTAATTATGAAGATGATAAGAAACGTAACAGTTTTTTAAATAATTTTGGCAAGGTATACTACGATAGACATTTGCAGCTTAACAAGCACCGAAGTGAGACACAAGAATCGAAGTTTTAAAGTGATAGGGCATTTTAAAATTCTGTGGCCACTTTCAGGAGTTTGGTGCGGCTCCTAGGTACCCATACCGCCAAAAACTAGTATACAATACACTGAATAATAATAATAATAAAGATAGTTGCTTTTAAGTGGTATACATAAAAGTTATTATAGTTTACATCTTCGCTTACTAATAATATTCTATCATAATTCACTTGTGACAAAAAATATTAATTAATAAATTAAACAATAAAGACGATCAATATGAATATGTTAAGTAATCAGTATTATTTAATATTTTTTCTTAAAGATTTATACTTATATCAGTTACAATAAAAAAAAATACACAAGATTAACATTTATATGCTTTATAAGACTATTGTTTCCAAAACACGATTTATTTCACTTTGGTCGATAGAAAAAAATCAAAAAAATAACCCTTTTTTGAAAGCAAAACCCAACTGTCTACTTCAATTATGAAAATATCATTGACCTCTAAATATATGGACATGAAATACCTACGAAAAAAGCCTGCCGTCGGCTACTAAATATGGCTGCCATTTTGATAATATAAGGCTGTCCAGAAAAAGTGGAGTACCGATATCGATACATGATCTATTAGTGACGATTGATAGTTAAGTTTAGGCAAATAGATAAGAATTATTATTTACCTACCGAAAGAAATCGCAACTATCACCTTACTTACTTTGTGCTCAATTGGTTTATACCTAAATAGGGAAATATAATTAAACGAAAGAAAGAATATTTGTTTACTATTCGCGAGCACATTTTTTTTTTACATTGTGAGTTGCAAATATGTTTATTTTTTATTTAAGTTAACTCTTTATATTTATTACAAGATTCATTATCACTACAAAAAAAATATCAGATTACATTCAAACCACTTTCTTTACTTTTAAGTGAGCACTTGAAAGAATTCTTATTAAGCTAGACTGTGATTTACATTTTCAGTGGCAATGGTATACATTCTTATCTTGTCCAAATATTCTTTTCTGGGAACGTAAAATAAAATATCGAGAATTGTAATAGTACATCACTATAAAAATTGAACACTAAATATGGATTCTTGGCAAACATTAGGACTGTCATGCCGTCACTTTAAATCGACGCCTAAATGAGCATTGACAAAAAATGTCGTTATCTCTTTCGGCGTATCAACATTTGTCAAAAGAGACAAAGAGATGTTGTTAAGTTATATGTGGATTCCAACGGTATTTATACAACTAAATTTGCTATAGAACATTGTTGCACTTCTTTATATATTACTACTAGCTGCCTATTCCGGCTTCGCTCGGATGTTATTTTTTTTTAATTATAAAATGAGATGTAAGCTATCCTATCTTTCAAGTTGGATCAAACTGCACACGGTGTGCAAATTTGATTCAAATCGGTCAAGTAGTTTAGGAGTCCATCGCGGACAAACACGTAATTTATATACATATATTAAGATTTCTATGGAAAATATCGACACCAGATTTAACATAAACATAGATAAGTATTATACCTAAAAGATAATCGTTTCAGTTTTTATATTTTTTTTCAAATTACTTTTATAGTGTCAAAAATAGTGATTTGTCACTTAAGACATTTACTTTGGAGCGCAATATTTTATAGTAATCATGGAACAGGGAAGTGCGGCGATTAGCTCTTCTGGCTGACTAAGTGTGGGGCCTTAAGAAAAAACAAAACAAAAAAAGCTATAAATTTATTATTTCACTAGCTATAACGCACGGCTTCTCTAACATTTTCTAGTTATTTAATATTTAGCTCTCAACGGGTAGCGTTGGAAAGCTAAAAAATAGTTTTTAAAGTAACCTATAAGTCTAATCTATGTTTTTTTTTTACTACCAAAGGTGGTAATGGTGCGTTGCCAACCTGAGGCCAAGATGTTAGGCCTCGAGCAAAAGTAAGTTCACCGGCTACCTTACCCTCCAAACCGTAACACGTCATGACGTTATGGCGGCAGGAATAGGTAAGGCGGTGGTACCAATCCGGGTGAGTCGCTGCGAAGCTCTACCACATAGTAATTAATATCAGTATAGTACTAATATCAGTTTAGCCATTTTAGAGTGAAATCGGAACACATACTTACGCTTTTCAAATTTTACCTCATGTAAATAGTAGAAATATGTTATCGGCTCTACAGTTTTATCGAGCTACTATTATTGGATGGTTCGCACGAAATGTGCCACAAAAGTTCATTGCCTGCCTGACGTTAGGATCTTAGACCCTGATGAGTAATCAAATGTTCGATCTTATTAGTTTTAAAAAACATACCTTTTTTTTCAGGTACATCAGACAGATTAATGAATTATTCTCAGGACATCAATGAAGTGTTTAGTACTGTGGACCATGTGTCAGTTAATCAGGATATTGATAGTGATGTATCTTGTCGAGTTAGTGCAGTTACTACAAAAGACAGTTTACACGGACACGACAATACAGACAATGAAATACAACCTCCAATGTGTGATAACAATTATCTGTCAGAACTACATGGTTGGACTTCCACAAAGAAGAAGCCTTTTTCTTGTAAAGTCTGTAGTAAAACTTATAGCACTAAAGCCAGTTTAAAAGCTCATATGCTTTTCCATGCTAATGGTAAATTGAAATGCAATGTATGTGACAAGGAGTTTTGTAGAAAGTATTCCTTGCAGCAACATCAACTAACACACACAGCGGAAAAGCGATTCTCATGTCCTTTCTGCGGGAAAGCATTCAATCAGAAAAATAACTTAAATAATCATATTAATATCCACACTGGTGATAAACCCTATAAGTGCATCATATGTGATAAACAATTTAGACATGGTTCTTCATTATTTTATCACAAACTAACACATTCTGAACTAAAACTGTTTTCGTGTGGTGTTTGTAAGAAAGTGTTTTCAGAAAAAGACGAAATGGTACATCACAAAAATGCTCACGATAAACCTTACGTGTGTAATATATGTGGCAAGGGATTCACTGACAAAAGGAATTTTAGCAGACATAAAAATATTCATACTGGTTTAAGACTTTACAAGTGTGATGTTTGCGGTAGAGAATTTAAAGATAAAAGTTGTTTAAACAGACACAAACTTACTCATAGTCATATAAAGCCTTATGTGTGTGATTTGTGTAATAAAAGTTTTCATTTAGTATCAGTGTTGAATCAACACAGATTAACTCACATTGGAGACAGACTATTTTCTTGTGATATTTGTGGGAAATCGTTTACTCTCAAAGAGACTTTAAAGGACCATATCAACTCTCATTTTGGTAATAAACCATATAAGTGTAAATTGTGCGGTAAAAGACTTGGTACAGCTTCGTCATTGAGAAGACATAGACTTACTCATTCTGGGGAGAAACCTTTTCCTTGTGAAGTTTGTGGGAAGTCATTTAAACTTAGGGGTAGTTTAAACCGTCATGTAAACATTCATTATGGTATCAAACCACATGTGTGCTCTGATTGTGGGAAGGAGTTCACTCAAACTGGTCACTTACAGCGTCATATTTTAACTCACACTGGAGAGAAACCATTCTCTTGTGATATTTGTGGGAGACAGTTTAATGTTAAGGGTAATTTAAGCAAGCACAGACTTCTTCACAATCCCTTGGTTACGCACAGTGCACATATGGAACAGGTCGCCACAACTGTAACTTGATGTGTGTCAATATTTCTAAATGTGTTGTTAAATTATTTGTTATACACTAAATATAAAAGAAAATCGTTAGAAATTGTGTATTTGCTAATATACAATTTTTATTTCTAGCACCATTGTTATTATTATGCTGAGACCTTTTACCATTGCCATCCTTTTGCTACGATCGCTGGTGACATGAGCTTTATAACTTCTATTTCTTATAACAATGTTATGTGAGTCTCTTGTTCGTCTAGGGGTTAGCGTACATGTATAGCGCCAATGACCAACTGTCAGGCTAGGGTTAGATTCCCGACGTGAGCACGCATTTATAAGATAAACATCTAGATGTCTCCATTTCTGCATCCGAGTGTGTTTATTAAATGTGTTTTGGTATATATTTGTATGTATTAGTATCGTTGACTAACACCCACATAGCACAAGCATACCTGTAATTTGCCTACTTTGTGGACTGTAGGTTAATTATGTGTGATTTGTCCAAAGATTACAACAATATGATATGCAACTTGCGAAAAACAGACTGGCAACGCATTATTGTCATCTTATGCATCTGAAGGTGGGCGCTTATTTCTTACTGTTTAGATATCTATCTCCTTGTTCGCTTCCAAAAACATAAGACATAAGCGCATAAAACGGCAAAAAAATGGCTCGGATTTCATTACCTCGCTGCTATATGCAAATTCCCTTTTCGAAAAGCAGGTCTTGACTCACAGATAGTTTTATAAAAAAAACTGTCAACTTTCGTTTGATGGTAATTAAAATGAAAATTATTTGCGGAATATGTGTGTTACAAAATTGTTACAAAGATATTAAGCACACAACATATTCCACCATATTGTGGTGTGCAAATATTTAATTAAATTTAGAGAAATTAAATATTTATATACTTACATTTTAACATTTAAATCACAGCACTTATTTAGAATTTTAATAGATATTTTATTTATTTATAAGTTTGATAAGATTCATAATTTATTACAAATCATTTTAAAAGTAGATGAATTTTAATCCTATCTACTGTACAGTGTACACTACCACCGTTACAGTACATACCTTCTACTAATTTAATAAACAGTTATCAAACTCGGCTCTATTTAAGAAATAGTTACCTACAGCCGAGCGGTTTGTCAACATGCGACGGGGCTACGCGCCTTTTGTGTTATAAATAACTACTGCCTATTTAAATTTTATAGTCTTAAATAATAAATGGCCAGGTCATTGGCCAGAAGCGTGCACGTCGCGATCCCTGCCAGTCCATTGGACTGCAATTCTGGCCCGAAAATGTACCGCAGAGCGGGTTAGGGCGTTC
>NJDC01005683.1:197617-208134 GCA_002245475.1 Calephelis virginiensis | reverse complement strand
AACAAATAAAAATCTTTTAACGCATAGTAAATCAACATATAAAAATCAATTGCTGTTTCTTTAGTCTCGTTTAAACTCGAAAACGGCTAAACCGATTTAGCTATTCGGAAAGTGCACGACACTAGCGCCACCTTGTAACCACTCACACGTCCGGCCCTAATACCTATTATACCGTTGTCCGTCCAACTACGCGTGGCGCTGATTCGGTTGGTATCGCGCTCGCAGGGTATATCAAAAAACTTTTATAGCTTCTTAACCATAATACCTAGAGTAAATAAAAATACTACGAAAATTTTATAGAAGACTACATATTAAATCTAAACATTTTTTAAGGTCTGAAAATTTAATGTAATGTATTAAAAATAGGTATAAATATTGAACTTGAACGTGAAATAACATGAATTTTGTATTCATTTACACCACAACGAAAAAATATTTTTTATTTTACCAATTAAACAATGGCACAACAAACTAGACGTTTTTTCCTTTAAAATGATGCATGAATCTCTATGAATAATTAACTCTAAGTAGTTAAATAAATCGAAACAAAACACCTCTCTTAATAATATTATCGCGATGATCCCAAGCGCTTTCGACTCGCTCGCGAACTCAAAATATAAGCAAGATGGCTGCTTAAGGACTCTATCAGACTTATTTACGCAACTTAAAAAAAGACGGTTATGGTGTTTTCTAGGTGGGGTTTGAAAATAAACACCAATAATAATATAAATGTCTTGTTTTATTTAATAATCCTTAATAAATAAAAAATTGTGTGAACTTTGTAACTGTAAAAATAAATAAAAATCAACCAATTATGTGTGGTACGCCATTAAACAACCACCTTTGCATAAATTTATATTACATTCTAGGCACTTCACTGGTGCAATGCCAACATCGACTTTGTTTAAAGCCGGTTTTTACAGGAAAATGGTGATGTTCCAGTATAGGCCTAGTATTTGATGTATCATCTGTGTTTATGTATTGTTGAATTATATTATTAAACCACCACAAGGGAAATAAAGTGAGATGAAACCACCAAGAAAAGTCAAAAATTATAGCAAAAGTCGACAATAATTAATAAATATAACATTGTTGCTTATGTCAAACAGGCAAAGAAACACCACTACACGAAACGAAAAAAATATTGCAATCATATTTTGCTGTTTGTACACAGCCTTAATTTAAACAATTTTGGTTCCGTCCGTGGATAGTAATCTATCCAAACCTAAACACCCGAGGAATACAATGACATTTTTAAGGAATCTTCCGTGAATATTGTATGTTTCTGTTTTCACAGTGTATTATTATGTTTATGACAAACTATCACTCCATATTTCACTGCAAAACTACGTAGAAATAACTAAAATTGGGTCAATAACAGCAATGGCCGCTCCTACGTAATTTTTATCGAAACAGCTATAATTTGTAATCAAAATATGACTTGATTTTACTCTTAAAACTGTGATATGAATAGTTAATTATAAAGCACAAATCATTTAGTTTATTTTAATAAATAATAATCTATGAACAAATGAATAAAACTAAAGTACTTACGACAAAATCGCTGGCGCTTCAAAAGCACTTGATCAAAGCGTGAGTGGACTGAAAATAAACGTTTGTTTTTATTTATCGAGGCTTCTAACACTGCCATCTAATGGTTATTTGGTAAAGTAGTTTGTTAGTTATTGACTCCACAACTCAAACATGCACAAAGTAACGCATATTATCGATAGATGACGGTTTTATAAAATTTGTAGCTAATGATACTAAAGTATCTTGGACGTACCTTTTTGTTTTGGATAGTAAAATATCCGTAGACGTGTGAGTGGTTATCCTACTATGATGCTTTTTCTGACATACACAACTCCCGCTTCCGTACAACAACGTTAGGATAAGCACAGACTATTGCAAAGCGAGTCTAGTACCCTGACTCAAAACCTCGCTTTGAAATAGCTCTATTCACCAATCCCTGTACACACTCCTTTCTACATCCGCGGTGTACTTTCTGTGTCTGTACGCGATGTACTTTTAGTGTGAAATATTTCGCATTAAGTAAATATAAACCAAAACAGCCACCAAATTCGAATGACTACAAAAAAGCGGTGTTTTCATATATACTAATGACCTTTTTAATTATTTATACGGGATACTCACGATCTCTTTTTATTTTATTTGTCGATATTTCGGCCTAGTTGCATAGGCCGTGGTCACGACGGGTCCCGTCCCGTATAAATAATTAAAAATGTTATTAATTCGCGACGATTTAAGTTTAAAATCTTATGTTACTAATGACCTTCTTAACTTAACTGAGTAACCGGTTGAAACCTAGTACGCTCGAGTACACTGGAAGTAATATTTGTAGAAAAAAGTACTTTATACACATTGTTACCGCTGCATTTGCTTTTTTCCTGTTAATATTATCCTTCCGAAATCCTTACGTTCGATTCCGAAAGAAGATTTGAACGCCTGGAAAAAAGTGAAGAGCAAAAGCACGGATGTAAGGAGCCGCCAATTTTAATTCACTTTTGTTTTGAATATCGAGCATGCACGCAGGTCGCGACCTTAAACAGTAAAATTTAAAATTAAACCAATTCGCTGCTTGTGCTTGTGCAAATCTTGAAGAAAGCAGTAAGAAGAAAGACAGGTCAGTCGAATTCCCTTATTACCGCATCGAACCTTCACCTGATGTTGTATGGTCAACCGCAAGTCTGTTTGATACTTTTGTTTATTTTATGTTTATTATATTATTAATTAAGGTATTGTTACACACACACACACACACACACACACACACACACACACACACACACACACATATATATATATATATATTAGTTCATTAGTTTATTTGGCATTATTAATACATCATAATAATTGCTACTTAAGAAATTTATCGCAAAATTACAACTAAAATTGTTATTCTAATCGTATTTTGGTATTTGTATTTCACGTTAAAAGACAAATTTTGATTTCTTGTTTATATTATACTTGTATATATTTACCGCTTTGTCGATCTATTAGAGATATTCGCCACGGCTAGACTAATTTTGATAGTGTTGCTCACATACCTACTAAATTGGTTTACTGTATGTTATATTATTTTGCCGCTAATTTAATACAAGAAGTACTCATATATTTGTAAATTAGTTACCTACGGGTTATTTAGTGTTTAGTCACTAATTTAAAGTTAGTTATTATTTTTATAATATACGGTTTTACGGTTTGAGAGTTTGCAAGAAATGTACGATCTTTCTCGTACTTCTAATAATATAGATTTTGATAAAGAACAGTTTTTGGCTTGGACGCAGACAATTGAGGTACTTCGTACAGACTTTCGGTCTACTATAGAAGAGTATAACTCACTTTTAATCACTAGCAATGCTGCCCATGCCCGACCTTCTTATAAACCGGTAACCGCTTTCGAGAAATTATATGGTTATATTAAACTGGTCATGGAAAGACTGTCGCCGCAGAGAGTCAGCACTGAAAGTACGTCTGACCAGACAAGCCTTTCCCGCGGGTACCGTCCGTCACTCCCGCCTATCGAAATAATGAGTTTTGACGGTGATATAAAAAATTGGCCACTGTTTTTTACCTCGTTTAAAACCACTGTACACGAAAATAAAATGTTACGTGATTCGGAAAAATTATATTATTTAATAGGTAAACTCTCCCTAAAGCGCAAGCCGTTTTTAGCGGAATCGCTACTACCGGAGACAATTCTTTCCTAATTTTGGAACCACTAAAAAATAAATATGAAGATAAACGTATGTTGGCATCTTCTTATCTTGATCAAATATTAAATGTAAAGTTGTCAGGTTCTGCTTCTGCAAATTACGAACTATTTTTGGACAAACTAGTATCGGCAGCTAATGCCCTAATTGGACTTCAGCTTGACGATTTAGGCAATTACATTTTATTATATCTTTCATTAAAAAGGTTAGACGATTCTACCGTTCAAGCATTTGGAATGGATACTAGAAATACGCCGATTCCTACCTTTGGTAACCTAGTAGATTACATTAGAAGCAGGTATAAGGTCTGTCAAAATACTAAATCGCTCAATAATAATAATAATAATTATAAAAATAATAGTTATAATACTAAACTTCAAAAGGGTATTTACCCTAAACATATACCTAACCCGCAGTCATACGTGTCATGTTCTTCGAATCGCAAATGTATGTGCGTCAGTGGCAACGTTACTCATGAACATTTCTTTAAATGTCCCGCGTTCATGAAGTTGTCTCCGGTTGATCGTTTTAAACATATTAAAGAGAAAGGAGCTTGTGTGAACTGTTAAGTTTAACACATAAGACAGTTAATTGCAAATCGCAAAGTACCTGCCGCATATGTAATAATAAGCATCACTCGTTATTGCATTTTAATAAAAATAATAATTTGGTCGTCCAACCGACCCAGCTACCGCCTCCGGTGATGTCCGGTCAACTACCTGGTTCAGCCGGTAATAGTTACAGCGCGGTTGGCGCAGCTTCGCCCGACCGCGACGTCTCGTTGTGTAATACCTCGGTACAGACTCCGCGATACCGTAATACCACAGCTGTTAGTCAGACAAGGAGTACTGTGTTACTGGCCACCGCTCAGGTCGCTCAGGTGGTTCGCGCGTTGGTTGATTCGCCTTCTCAATCAAATTTTATTACATTAGACTTATATAAATGATTAGGTTTACAACCATCAGCTAATAAAAATAATTCTATTATCGTTAAAGGTATAGGGGGCTCGGAAATAGCTATTAAGTGTCACACACGTATTAAATTTTTTTCGCGCCATAATTTAAATTACAATTATAATATTTCCGCAATGGTCGTCGATCGTATCACAGACAACCTACCGACCGCTCCGGTGGATACATCAACTCTGTCTTATCTTCATCTTCTATCTATCAGCGATTCCACTAGCTGATAATGAGTTCGCCAAGCCCGGTACTATAGAATTGATAATAGGTGCCGAAGTTTTTCCCTCACTTAATAATTCGAGGTATAGTTTCTAGACATATTTATAACTATACGCCCGCCATTGAGACTACCTTGGGAATTATTATTATGGGTTCCGTACCTACTTTAAAAACTGCAAATAATACATTTTCAACGTCATGTTGCGCCTTAGTTCATGAGGATATGAATACGATGCTTAAGCGTTTTTGGGAGCTGGAGGAGATATACGCCCCGCCCCCTTTGAGTAAAAACGATAGTGAATGAGAAGATCATTTTCTTACCACCACGTCTCGAGATGAGAGTGGCCGCTATATGGTGTCATTACCGTTCAGTGGAGATCCGTTTACTTTAGGTGATTCCTATAAAATTGCTTTTAGGAGATTCCTTTGCTTAGAGCGCCGGTTAAATAATAATCCTTCGCTTCGTACTTCGATGACATTATACGCAGTTATTTGAAAAAGGGATATTTATCACCCACAACGATTGAAGTTGACGATTATGTTCAATCGCATTATTACCTAAGTCATCACGCGGTCGTAAGACAGGATAAAACTACCACTAAAGTTAGAATGGTTCTAGACGGAGGATGTAAAACCATCAATGGACCCTCGCTTAATAACCTATTGCATCAAGGTCCTAACCTACAGGGAAACCTTTTTGAAATTATTATAAGGTTTAGACTATTCGCTATCTCACTTTCCGCTGATTGTCGAGAAATGTTTTTACAAATAGGCATAAATCCTTTTGACCGTCGCTATTTGCGAGTTTTATACCGATTTAACCGGAAGAATCAATTCAGGTATACCATTTTAATCGAGTTTGTTTTGGGTTGAGATTAAGTCCGTACCATGCATTACGTGTCATGAAACAATTATTTCAGGATGAAAATCATACAAACATATTGAAAACGCTAAGCCCTCGCTGTATATGGATGACATAAATTTTTCTGTCATGACAGAATTGCATGCTATTACAGCAGCTAAAGAGCTAATTAGCTTATTTAAAAGTGGTCAAGTGGACTAGTAACTCGCCCGCTGTTCTAGAGCATATTCCCGCATCACATCGATTAACTCCCGATGTAGAATTTGATAGAGCCGTACCACATAAAATATTAGGATTGCGTTGGGATAAAATTAATGGTTGTTTCTTTTATACTATATCTGAACCTGACTTCACCTGTACAAAACGCACCATTTTATCAATAGTAGCCCGCTTGTGGGATATCATGGGTTACATAGCTCCTTCTATTCTTTTTGCTAAGCTTCTTATAAAGTAACTGTGGCTACTTAAGTGTGACTGGGATGATAACCCCCCTCAACATATTATAATTACTTGGGAAAAATTTTGTTCTCAGCTTCTAAAATTAAATGAAATTTGTATACCGCGTTATTTGGGAATTATTGAAGGTTCCATCGTTACTCTTGCAGGTTTTGCCGACGCAAGTGAATCCGCTTACGGTGCTGTCATTTATGCTCATGTGAGCCATGATTCTTTTGTTAATCATGTTAACATAGTTTGCGCCAAATCAAAGGTTTCACCTACCAAACCTTTATCAATCGCTAGATTGGAGTTGTGTGCGTCCGTTCTACAATCTAAGCTATTAAAAACTGTTCACAGTAGCATCTCATTACAATATGAGATAAAAGATATTTTTGCTTTTTCTGATTCCAGAGTAGTCCTTTGTTGGATTAATTCCCTCGCCAATCGGTGGCAAACCTTTGTTGCAAACCGAGTAGTAAAGATTGCTGAAAATGTACCTGCTAAGTGTTTCATCATGTAGCAGGTATAGAAAATCCCGCTGACTGTTTATCTCGAGGTTTAACTCCTGAAAAATTAGTAAACCATCCCTTGTGGTTCCGAGGGCCGTCTAATCCTCTGTCAGACTGGCCTATTAACAATTTTAATCATGACGATGCCCCTGACGATATGCCAGAGCAACATTCAGCCGCTTGCCATGTGGCTATCAATGAAGTAGCCTCAGACTCATTGATTTATAATCTCGTTAGCGGCGTGAATTCTTACCCGCGATTACTTAGGGTTATTGTTTATATTTACCGCTTTATCCGCAAACTTTCCAAACATGGAAGTATAACTCGTCGTGAGTTAGATTTCGCAGAAAATAAATTAATATTGTCGCTTCAGCAAGTATATTTTGCAAGTGATATTTATAAATTAAAAAATGATCAGTCTTGCTTTTATAACCTGTTAAAATTAACACCCTTTTTGGATGAAACCGACCTTATCTATGTAGGTGGTCGTTTAAAGTATGCTGCTGCAGAATCTTACGATTTTAAGCATCCTGTATTATTACCGCGCCATGATCCTATTATCGATTCAATTGTTGATTTTTATCACAAAAAATATTTACATGCTGGTCCAGAGCTGCTTATGTCATTACTTAGACAACGCTTCTGGATTATAAGAATGCGTATTCATAAATGTAACATTTGCTTTAGAGCTAAACCGCGACCTATTTTGCCGCTAATGGCTGATCTGCCGATCCAACGTGTTAGCCAAGTAGTTAAAGCCTGGTCTTATTGTGGAATTGACTATGCGGGTCCAATTCTTTGTACTCCTTACCGCAGTAGAGGTATGAAAGGGCGTAAAACCTGGCTATGCATTTTCACGTGTTTAACCACTCGGGCTACTCATATTGAAATAGCCATGGATCTTTCTACTCCGTGTTTTTTAAATGCATTTAAACGTTTTCTCTCACGACGAGGCCCTGTTCAATGTGTATATTCAGATCAGGGTACTAATTTTGTTGGAGTACGCTCATACTTACGCGATCTTTATAAGTTTCTAGATGAATATAAATCTCAATTGGAAATTGAGTTATCTGAAAACCGCACAGAGTGGAAACTTATACCTCCCTCTTCCCCCCATTTCTCAGGATGTATGAAAAGCATGGTTAAAATTGTAAAAAACCACCTCTTCAAGGTAAAAGGAGATCAACTGCTTTCATACGAAGAACTACTTACAGTTTTAGCTCAAATCGAGGCTCTTGTGAATTCTCGCCCGCTCACTGCAATGAGTAGTGATCCTAATGAACCCGCTGCAATTACTCCTTCACATTTCTTGCATACGAGCCCCCTTTTGTCAGTCCCTGCTACTCCTATCGAACAGAATATTTCTCTACAACAGAGGCATGAACTTCTTGATAACATTGTAAGGTCATTCTGGAAGAGATGGCGGATGGAGTATCTCCACCAGCTACAAAATCGCTCAAAATGGAACACTCCGGACGTTCCCATTCGAGTTGGAACCGTGGTTATAATTCTAACTGACAATGCTCCCACGTTTTCCTGGCCTTTAGGCATTATAGAAAAGGTACATCCGTCGCGAGACGGAATCGCGCGTGTCGCTACAGTTCGAACTGCTAGAGGTTCCTATGTCCGATATACAGTTCGTCTGTGTCCGTTGCCTACACAATAGTTATACTTAGTTCTAGATTTAGTCATAAGATTTGTTTCGCATTAACTGCAGATAATATTTATACTATATTGTACCGCATAATTTGTATTCACCGCATAAACTCGCTTACAGTTATACCTGTATAGGTATATATTTATGTATATTTGCATTTAATAATATTATTCGCTTATGTTTCTCATTTCTTTAAAGGCTACCCTTTAAGGCCGGCGGAAATGTTACCGCTGTATTTGCTTTTTTTCCCTGTTAATATTATCCTTCCGAAATCCTTCGAAAGAAGATTTGAACGCCTGGAAAAAAGTGAAGAGCAAAAGCACGGATGTAAGGGGCCGCCAATTTTAATTCACTTTTGTTTTGAATATCCTCGAGCGTGCACGCAGGTCGCGACCTTAAACAGTAAAATTTAAAATTAAACCAAATCGCCGCATGTGCTTGTGCAAATCTTGAAGAAAGCAGTAAGAAGAAAGACAGGTCAGTCGAATTCCCTTATTACCGCATTATTTCCGCATCGAGCCTTCACCTGATGTTGTATGGTCAACCGCAAGTCTGTTTGATACAGACTTTTATTTTCTTAATTTCGCATACCGCTGTTCAAATGGTGTAATTTCTTTTTCGCCACACACATTTAAGCTACATTGAGGCCTGTTTTTTTTAAATTTTGAAAATGCCTATAACATTAAAAATTCTACTTTGCTGGGGTAACGCACATACAACCAAGATATACAATTTCATTCGATTGTCTAGCTCTACATCATCGACTAAATTCCTACACCCGTTCTTAAATATAAATACTAACTACCATTATTCAACAAATATACATACATATTTATAAGAAATAAACAGTAATGATATGTTTATAATTTGTGAAAATTTGTAAGCAGGGTAGTGTTTATATACATATATGTATATTAAATTTGAATCTTAGTTTTGATTGCATATGATTTTGCCCAAGTAAACCAGTTGGCAATTTTTTGTCTCTACAAATACGTATTCAGTTAAAACTCTTGTTTTAAGTAGTGTCGTCGAAAAAGCTTGTATTATCGTTAACCATAAGACTAGCAGTAGTTCATTTTTTTTTGACTGTGTATCTATCATTAACGAAATGAGAAAGAAATGGTGAAACATATAGACTTATTTAAAATAGCCAGCAAAGCGTTTCTAATTTTTTTGTCTATCTATTTACTGGTGCATAGGAATTGGGGTTATGAAAATTGTGAATATTAAAATTTTAATAACTAAATATAAAATAACAATTTCCTACTTTCAATAAATTAATGCAAAATTAAATTTGAAAACGGACATAAACGGATATCGCCTGTGTGGTCTAGCGGTCCGGGTGTTGGACTTGACTGCATGAGGTCCCGGCTTCGAATCCCTGGTCGGCCAACAAAAAGAAAATTGGATTTTTCCAATTTTCTGATAAAAAATGTTGGTCAGGATTGGAAATATGCTCGGTTGGCGATAGGCTTGCCACCTATCACATTGTGGGAATTAGTGTCTTCGGCTAGCCGTGGGTGCCTTGGTTGTACCTCTGCCTATCTCTTCGGGGATATGGGCGTGAAGATACTTTTTAAATAATCAATGTGGATGTTAAGAAAATACAACAAATTAACCCACCCTAATAATGGGTGAGAGGGTTAACCCTGTAACATATAAATAAGAAAACACCCTTTACTTCTGTTTATATTGACATGGCAACTTATGGACCACGCTGGTTTTTCATAAGTCTAAGCACTCACCGGCAACTTTTGTTGTCGCAACACCATGTTTATATCTTTCATGTACCACGGTGCCTTATTACGAAACAAATATATGTTTGCATTTAATATCGCAGTGACAAAGTATCCCTTGCGCGCTTCCTCTAAGTCAAGCATAATGAGATTCCAAATTATAATTACGAAGAATTAAGAAATATTATCAAATAAGTATTTAAGTCGTGACATATGTTTGCATGACCATTTTTTTAAAATTTGTATTTAGCTCGTGTTTTCGTTACTCTTGTAGGAATTCTAGTGATTTTTTAGTAAAACCTTGCAATCTAGGAAGTTTTGAAACCAAATCTAGCGAAAAAAAATTTTGCAAGGTGGCATTACTGCTTCTGAGAATAAAATAACCAAAAATAACATACAT
>NJDC01005683.1:184850-196873 GCA_002245475.1 Calephelis virginiensis | reverse complement strand
TTTATTTGTATTAATAAAATGTTATTTGAAAAATAACACTAATTAACTCTTTTCAGGTAAATTGAACAGTACCTACACATAAATAAAAAATAGAAGATGAATGCTATTAAGGTTAGTTACTTCGCCTTATGGCTCCCTTACTGCCTTTTAATTCTTTTTTAATATTAATTACTTATGTTTATTGCAGCATATATGGCGGGCAGTGCCAATTGTGCGGCAGGCATACGCTATAAACTATACAACGTTCAGAGCGCTTTCTACCACCGTCAATGATATTTTTTTTCCAAATTCCGTACAAAATGTTATACCCAATAGCGTAGAACTGGATAAGTTATATAAAAGAGTGGAGTTAGAAATGAAAGGCATTGACCCAGCAGTACTTTTAAGTTATTCTTGGTTTTGTATTGCAGCTGCTTCACATTTGGGCATTGAGGTTACAAAAAGGTACACTATTTCATTGATTAAGCTCTTAAAAGTAGGCAGAACACTGTTAGTGCCCTGATAATTACCCTAGGATATATGTTAATAAGTTATAAAATGTAGGTATGTAATTTTATTTTTACATTCTGCTCTTACACCTACATTTGAAATATAAACATTTCAAACTCTGACACAAGTGTAATGCTAAGAAGGGAAACAAAATTTTCAGATGTAATATGCATAGTTTTTGAGCTGCTTTACAAACTAAAACAAGTGTTTTTGGTGTTTTTTTACTGTTGTAAAAACATTCACCGCATTGATCTTGTATTAGCTTAGCAATGTATTTTGTAATTATTTAAAACCTAATAATTTAGTACTTACCTACTAACCTAGATTTGAAAATGTTTTATTGTAAAGGAGTGTATTGGAGATAAGGTTTTATGGTAATGGGTCTACAACATATCTGTTTTTATTGCCATTATGATAGTGTTTGCTTACCATATTTTAGGTAATAATTTAGACTAGCTACCCGCCCCGTCTTCACACGCTTATGAAATATACATATAAACCTTCCCCTACAATCACTTTGTCTATTAAAAAAAATGCATCTAAATCCGTTGGGTAGTTTTAAAGATTTAAGCATACAAAGGGAGGGAATTTGTTTTATATTATGTAATGATATTGTATGTCAATCAATTTCTTCATTATTGCCTGATTAACTTTATTTGAAAGACCATACTTCCAAATTGGTTTCATTACCGCAAAGTCTTGATCTGATGATGGAATCTCAGAGATAATGAGGAAACACTTAATTTTTGTGTATCTAGATGACATGCTTGTTGAAATCAAAGTCTGTATGTTGCAGTTTTACTGTGCTGAAACTATGTTATAGGCTGTCTATTTGAAAAAGGAAAAATGATTTATGTTAGGTTTATCTTCATATATTATAAAGTTATTAATTTGTTAAAAATGAAAGGTTTTTAGATAAATACTTATTAAATATTACTTTTGCTTACAGTTGGGCATTAAGGAAGGCTGAGAAAGAAAGACACACTTTATTAAAATGTGTGCATATTTACAAAAAACATAAAGTGCAATATGAAATAAGGACATACTTTAGGTTCATTCATTTACAACAACTCACAGGCTCCACCTGTGAGACATACTTGGAATATATTGAAAGAAACCTACCTGAAGGATGTGCTCTAAAAGTAACTAAAGTAGAATGTCAACCCATTCCAGACCATTTGACATCTCCTGTCAAAGAATGATGTTTTAGTCTACAAGCCATAACAAATTTACATGACCAAATTCCTGTGAAGCTATAGATCTCAGTGAAAACTACTACCTTATTGATGAAACTACTTCAAGGCTTCTAATAATCTAATGTTTGGTTATAAAAGTAACACATTGTATTTTAATAATGTTTAACCCCACAAATCCTTGATTGTCTCTGTCTTCGAGCATTTCAATGATGAGCTTCACATCATGGAGTCCCATGTAGGACTCTTGGACCGGTTTACAAAAATAAAATGGTTTTTCCATTTTTTAAAAAAGATTGGATTGGATATACAGGTTAGCAATAGATTTCTAACTATTTATTGATCTACATACATGGGACTGTGTGATCACACTTAGCTACTACGTAGGCCTCTGTGTATTAAATTCTGGTGTTCAATTCGACCACCTCAGTTTGTTCCAAAATTTGTGGAGGTCTATGCAGAGGTGATAGGCTCACAATGTTACACAAAGTAAGACGTAGTGTCTTCAGCTAGCAGTGCAGTGTGCCGAGGTTGTGTCTCTTCTTTCACACTATTTTTTTTAATCCTGCAAAACATGATCATTTACACAAATCAAAATTAACTTTTTTAATTAAACAAATTTTATGCTTGCACTATTTGAAGATTACAAACTTGACAGGAAATGATTGTCGAAGTTGTGTCTGGCTCATGGATCATATTGTCATTGAGTAGTTTTAGAATAAAAGTTTTTCAATTTAAAGATTTTTATTTCTATTATTAAACAGTGTATATTGGCAGCTCTACATTAATTATACTTTCATATTATTAGTACTTATAAAATACCTGTATCCGAACATGGACGATTTCTAGTTTTATTATTGTTTTACAACTGGCTGGTTTTTAAATAGTATTTACTATTTATGACCTAAGCATTATATGTACTAGTAACCTTATAGTTAAATATAGCAAAAAATCAGCAATTCGTAACAACAGATTTAAACATACTATAATCTAGATAATAAGTTTTAAAATTACTAATCTATGGCATCACAATAACGTTAGGGCCTTTAAGTTTGATAGAATACAGCTAGGTATATGCTGTTTCTGAATTAAGCAAATATAAAAATAGTACTTTTATTACTTCACATACATTTAAGAATTTCGGACACATATTCAATAAAGTACACTCCTTTGGAAAGATTTTCGAGTTAAATTTTATCTTCAGTATTTTTTTGGGAAGGAGGTACTTTTGAGTAATTTCTATTCATATTGTTGATTTTTACACACAGTCAAAATAAAGAGAATAGCAAATGTTAGTTCTAATGCATGAAACATCAGCATCACAGCACACCAGATGTACTCCAATCTAAGAATATAGGTCTGGTATATGAGGAAGTAGCATACACCAACTGCACTGGGTATTGTAAGTATTACCGAAAAGAACACAGGAATTTCTGGAAAGATAAAACAATTTCGTATTAATTTCATAACCAAATGAAATTGCATCCGAACCCAACATTTTTTTGGATGGTTTGTATTGTTACCGCAAAACGGAAAAACAATTGCATTATTTTCATAGGGATACCTACCACTTAAAATCTAAGCTATGTTTTACAATAGTCGGAAGAATACTATCTTAAATATGTAATGTATTCAAGAGGTATTTAAAACTATCGTGTTTCCACCTGATACCGTCATCAGTAATAACAAAAGGATAAATCGTGGCGCCTTGCTGCAAAGCATTTTCTCTACTTTATCTTTTTTTAATTAAGTATATTTTTTTTAGTTAGGGGTCAGCGAATAAACACACGGATCTTCTTCTGATGGTAAGAGACAACCTTGTGATATAAAGCCACTAAACTTATAAATGTTACAGGAGCGTTGCCGTCATGAGGGCGGGATGGAAGGCCTATTGAGCAAGTCTAACCCTATTCTCAAAACCGGAGTCATTAAAGCGGCAAGAATAAGGCGATGGATCCTTAAGTGTGCAAGTTGCCGCACACCAATCACCTCTTTAGGCAAATAGAAATACCACTCTGTTGTTTTTAAAACATCGTCGAGATTAAATATTCAAAAGTAAAAATAAAAGTGGTTTGGCAACAAAGGTTTTTTATTATACGCCAGATAATATAGAATGCACTATATCTACCTACTTGATAATAATTGTAAACTTGTTACTTAAAAGTTGCAAATCTTGAGCTATAAAATGGGGACTATTGTAATGCAAAGAAACGAAGATTTGGCATATATGTATATCTGCAGTAAGCAACCTATCACCCAGATAGTCGAGCCCTCTACTAATATTTTGTAGTAGGTATTGTAAGCGTTATTTTGAGAATGTAGTTCTTCGCTGGGTTTGAAGTGTGAAGTTTATAACTTTGCGTTTCATCTTTCAACTCATGCCCCCGAAGTGACTCGGGGGGGAATAGGGGCTCGAAGGACTATAGCATTCTAGTAGTAACTCGTTGCTTAAAAGATACCTACTTACCTACTACTTTTTTTACATGAGAAGACGATAGCGCACCTGAACACGACACGTCTGATGATAAGAAACACCCTTGGTTTACAGATAGATGGAGGTTGAAGATGCGCTGTTGTCCTGTAACCGGGATGTTAGGCTTAGGTCGGCTCCTCTAAACTCGGGCCGGAACATGACAACATTAAGTATAGGTTACATTTAGCCCATTTTACATAATGGCCATAAGGGGATTCCCTGGGAGTCTGGTTATAAGACTAAATGTAAACGTAGGTAACGATTATTCCATAACACGAAGACTGATTATAATATTTTTTTGATTTGATAGGATGTAGGTAAACAATAGGTATTTACCTACCTAAGTCTTAAGTTTTGTAGGTAGGTAGTTTGGAAATTACAGACGTAGGTAATAACTGCCAGTAAAGTAGGTAGGTATAAATAAATAGTCCAACTATCTACCTACCTAACGCATAATTTGCAAAGTAGGACGTATTTTGAAAGAAGGTAGGTAGGAGGATGTTAAATAGAATACAGCCGGCCTTTGGACTTGACTATAAATCTCAACCAATCTAACATAAAAGAATAAATAATTTTCACGTAATTTAGTTTGAAGGTTCTTGAAGATCCTTCATAAAACACACCACTTTGAAACAAAAGTAGGTACCTACCTATCTACTTAATACGCCTGTCTAATAAATTCAAGGAAGGATTAAGCATGGTTACATTTTTACTACTTACCTACCTATGAATCAATTACCTATTGCTTACCTATGCTCTGGAATAAAAAAATCTATACTACCTACGTACTTAATTAGTAAAAAAGCGAGTGTAGCCCCTGCTGGTAATAGATAGCTAGCTGTAATAAACCATTGTAAGTACCTAGTAGGTACAATATCAATAATTGTAAGTCCCTCTAATAGGGTTGGGGTATACATAAGCAATAGAAATTCTCATTTTAGAAATAGTGAGAAACTACATGTGCCTAACCAAAAACTCAACATTTACAAAAATAATGTGTACCTATTGCATGTCCATTCGTACCTATATACAACCAAATTCCTCATAATCTTAAATCACTTCCATTAAATATATTTTGAAAAAAGGTATTCTACTTACTTTTAGAGAAAACATACCTATTATAGTGTCGAAGATTTTCTTGCAGACAGGAATAAATAATTAAGTATTTTTAATATAATTGGTTGCCGGGGAGTTTGTTTTGCCGTTTCTTGTCCTGTCTGGCTAGGTTTGGAAACGGTGGTAGTTTACGGTAGATAGGGATAAATTAATTTACATTCCAAAAATTGTTTGTATTAATAATCATATAATCAACACAAAAAACAGTGTGTAAATAGTAAATAAATAATTAAAATTACTAATAGATATAATTAAAACATATTATTAGGTAAAATATTTGCACACCGCAAGTTGGTAGAATATGTTGGAAAGCTTAAATAATTTTGTAAAATCTTTGTAACACTCATATTCCGCAATTAAATATTTTTTCTTTTCTTTCTTTCTTTTTTTCTTCTAAGGTACCTCCCTATCTAAATTCAACAAAAAATCGACCTAAACATTTTTTTAATATTGTTAATAATTTTTAGACTTACTTTTACTAGCTAAATTTCCTCTCCTGCCTAGTGAAATACGTATTATTTCAACCAGACACAACGCACAAAAGATTCCTGCTTCAGTCAACAGTGCGTTCTCAGGATATGATACGTTTATGGCCTTTAAAATTCCCATAGCAACTTCACACACAAAAAACATTCCTAGATAAAATGAATTCAGATAGAGCAATATTTCATATGCTAAACTAGAATTAACGTTAGTCATTTTTGTCATATTTTTAAACAAAATGCAAAAATTAGGTAGATACTGTAAGCTGTGAGGTTTGACGTTTCGTTTGTTGTGAGAATAATAATTGGAAAATGGTAAGCTACAGTCGCGCCTCCCTCGGCAGGGCTAAGAAAAACGAGGGCTGAGAGATCGATTAAAATTTGTGGGAAACAGTGGCTAGGTTGAGGTCAATGTCCTTCACGAACGTAGAACGGACTTATTACTGTACTCTGTGGAACGGACGTTCGTGCGAACGAACGAAAAGTGCTACTCGAAAGTCGCTATGAAAATAAAGGCTGTACACCTGCAATCATTTGTAACCTATGTTATAATTTCCTAAACGAACGAAACGAAGAGTGAGGGCACTATAACTACCTTTTTCGTTTTGGAAGTGTTTCGTCATTTTTTGGACCCTAACAATAAATTGGGCTTGAATTAGACCAGAAAAACGAAAATTTCAGGATCTGTAGGGTTACTCTTGAATCTTGATATCATGCTTATCTTCTTGCCGCCATAACGTCAGTGCTTGTCGTTGACGTGTTCCGGTAGGGAGGATAAGGTAGCCGGTAAACTTACTTTTGCTCGAGGCCTAACATCCCGGCCTCATGTTGGCAACGCACCATTAACACTTTGGTGTCTCTAGGCGGCGTAAATTTCTTACCATCACAAAATCCGTCTGCTTCTTTGCCTTCCAATATCATAAAAAATATGTGATTTGGAAATTGGAATCGTTTTAAGTCATTTAAAGTAAGAACTTTTGAATCTGCAATTTTCAAGGTGGAAAGTTGACTACTAGCAGAGGTTAGTAATTATATATATTGTCTTATGGCCAATGTTAATAATGTACCTATCTCTAAAGATAGATTTCAAGCAATCTAGATAGCTGCGTATCCGCCGGCCTATCTTATACCTAATTGGCATATTTATCCTGTCCACAGCTATGTTATTGGCAAGCGATAACATAAAAATGAATCAAAATATCAATCTTGGAAAGCAAGTTTTGGATTAGGATTGATTATTAATATTGGCCATTAGCTACTAGTAAACAGGGTCTTTGTTACAAAAAAAAAATGATTTTAATACTTTAAATCTAATCAACATTGAGAAAAATAATAGTGATAAATAAATTTACGTGCCTAGACGCTAAAGTTGGTAAAGGTGCGTTACCAACCTTAAGCCGAGATTTTAGGCTTCTAGCAAAAGTAAGTTGACCAGCTACCTTATCCTTCGAACCGGAACACGTCAACGACAAGCGCTGATATTATGGCGGTAAGAATAGGTAAGGCGGTGGTAACAATCCGGGCAAGTCGCTGCGAGACTCTATCACCCAGTCAGATGTCACGGTGTTAGTGACGGTAAGCCTATGCTCGACTTTTATGAGCTGCCTGGCACAGGAAGACAGATGGTCTATGCTACAAAGGAGCTCGGACCAACACGGGGAAATATAAGAAAAAGTGCTACCCACGGCTTCCAATAGATGGCGCTACTAAGTTCTTAAAACTTAAATTCATTTCTAAATTCACTTGAGCTGTCAGATGTACCCATTCGGTGTACCTTCACACAATTTGTAAAAAATATCCTTAAATAAGAAATTCAGATGCAGATTCAGAAAAGTAATGCGACGACTCTTCTTGTCAGATGTCACACTACTTGGTCGGAAAATAATTAGCGCCACCATCGTCGCCAGCGTAGAAAATGGTGAAAACGCAATGATCCCACCTAACCCGCTAATTCCTTCAGATCGTACGTTCCAATTCAAAAGGGTGCAATTTCCATTAAGCTTAGTTTAGCTATGACCATATTAAGGCAAGGCAAACATTAAAGATAGTCGGGTTGAATGTAGAAAAACTATCATGGTCAGTTAAACCTTTGTAGCGTGTTCGCGGGTGTCCAATGCTCAGAAACTTTACATTTTATCCCCAAATGGAAAAATACAAATATCGTCCACAGTAGTGTGTTAAAATACCTACCTACTGTTCTTTTGCGGAAATTCTTGTGTACCTATTTTGTTCTTTGTTCTGTATCAAGAAAAGGGAGCTGTGTTAACCCGAAATCGACGCGAACGAAGACGAGGGTAAAAGCTAGTAATAAATGTGGAGAAGAGTAAATTCTGTACATCGAAATTTCTTAAAACAATCAAGCGCAGTAAAATTGCAACAACCGACTCCAACTAGGTACCTATTTTATTGGGTACCACGTCGCGATTCTTTCTTCGATTTCTTTTTCATGCTATGCAAATACGTCATCGTTGTCGACTTCTTTTTTCGATAGAATATGGTTCTAAAATGGTCCACATAAATTTTATCAATATTCTACTAGTAGTTTTAACCATTAGTCGGGTCATGCTCAAAATTAATATGGAACTGGACTAACTTTGGAATCATGATATAATATCTTTCTAATAAATAAGCATCAAGATCGGTTGGCTATTAACGAAGTAACCGCGTAACATACCTACCTATATACAAAAAAAACATACAGTCGAATTGTGAGATTCTCCTCCTTGTTTTGAAGTTAGTTAATATCCAGCTGCCGACGACTAAAATGGGTTGCACAGCACATTTATAGCATTTTTAGTATTTTTATGTCTGCCTGGCTGTCTGCATCCCGACCGCGATTCATGGCAAAACAACTGAACCGATCGTGACGAAATATGACAGTTACTTTATGTTACGGGATAGGTTGTAGGATACTTTTCATCTCGCTTACGCTCAGATGCCACGGTGCTAGTGGCGGTAAGCCTATGCTCGCCTTTTACGAGCTGCTTTGCAGGAAGGCAGTTCGTAAAATGGTCTATTTAGATAGTCTATTTTGCAAAGGAGCCCGGACTAACTCGGAGAACTAAATTAGTTCATATATTTCGATAGATGGCGATAGATGGATGGATTTTGTTTTGAAATGCAAATTTATTAAAATACTATATGTTTTTCTACGTGATCTTAATTTCCTAATACCCATCATCTAAAAGGAAAAATACATCTTTTTATAATTTATCATCGTGAATTAACTAACGAAAACTATAAAGTTACATATATCGAACGTCCAATCTCTGTTTGTCTTATTTTTTAATTTCATGTAAGTACCATGTGAGGAGTTGTGTCCTTTGAGTTGGTCGCTTTTCCTGTTTATTATTATTAAGTGCCAATTATTGATAGTATATAATGATGAATCTTGCGCAGTACCAGGAAACGCCAATGATGCAAATGACGAAGAAGACGTACCCGTAATTACCAAAGCCGAAATAACGAAAGCAATTCATTCTTAAAAAAATGTGTGTGTGCGATTCACACACGCTAGAAGTGAATCTCTCTCTCTCTCTCTCTCGCTCCTTCTCCCCCCTCTCTCTCTCTCTCAATCCCTGTCAATTCAATTCAATTCGTCGTCTTTATTTCGTAGGTACATTCGTTACACTTGAAATACGTCAACAGCAAAAATACATTAAAATCATTTTTTACAAGCATATACGGTAGTTAAAAAAATATTACAACCTTTAAAAACACCTTACATCAAACATTGCAAAAAACAAACACATAACAAATACATGAACAAATCCTGTCTCAACAGCATCCTAATGTATGACAATAATATAAACAAACCATGCAGGTAGTTAAAAAATAATAATAGATGAGTTAGACCAGGTTATGGTTTTTCCCTAAACACAGGGAAATACAATTGAAATAAGTAAGAAATGCAAAATATATTCGGCAATAAAATTATAATAAATAAGTTATAATATCGAAATTAAAATTAAAGTGTAAAATAAAAAATGTCAGTTAATAGTATAATGTTAAAATTAAAATTTTCATAAAAAATGTCAGATTTCAATGACTAAGTATAAGGATGGACATATGTTAACAAATATGTATACTGCTCGTATATATTAAATTTATCAAAGTATGTCAAAACTAAAATAAATTCTATAACCCCTAAATTTACATGTAAATTGTAAATTCGAAACAATGTCAAATGTCTTAAAAGATAAGTAATTAGCCGCTAGAACGTTGTCAAAATATTAAATTTGTATAAAAAATCAAGATAATTGAAAAAAAAGTCACGAATTATAATCAACAAAATAAAAGTTTAATTAATATACAATTAATTTACAATATCCATTTTTTAGCCTATAAATTAGTTCCAGGGATTTTTATCATTTAAATATTCAGAAAAGCTGTTATATCCTTTTTTGAATAATTTCCTTTTAATAGTTGATTTAAATGTCCTTAGTGGAAGAGCTTGAATCTCACCGGGGACCTTGTAAAACTTTATAGATAAACCTTTAAATGAGCTACTGATTTTATGAAGTCGACTATAATGATGAGTAATTTCATCTTTATTTCTGGTATTATAATTATGATTATCACTGATTCTATTAAACTGATTTAAGTTTTTTTAACATAAATTAAATTTTCAAATATGTATTGTGAAGCTACGGTCAATATGTTTATTGTTTTAAAAAGTTCTCTAACAGACACCGTAGGTCCAATGTTGTAAATAGCTCGAATCGCTCGTTTCTGTAGAATAAAAATTGTGTTGACATCCGCTGCATTTCCCCACAAAAGAATGCCATAAGCCATTACACTATGAAAATAGCTAAAGTAAACCAACCTAGCAGTGTCTACATTAGATATTTGCCTAACTCTCTTAATAGCGAAAGCTGCAGAAGCTAGTTTATTCGATAACTTAGCAATATGTTGGCCCCATTGTAGCTTTGAATCTAGTGTAATGCCCAGAAATGTAGTCGATTGATCATTATTCAATTTCTTGTCTTTAACAATAATATTTACACTCGAATGTTTGACGTTAGGAGCAGTAAATTTGACACATTTCGTTATATTTTCATTTAAATGTAAATTGTTGGCTGTGAACCACTCCTCAGTTTTAGTCAAAAAAGCATTTACGTCATCATAATTTGGTGCTTTTCTTTTTACATTAAATAATAAGGAAGTGTCATCTGCAAACAAAATGATTCCATGATTGTCATTTACCATTTAAGGCAGATCATTGATATAAATGAGGAATAAAAATGGTCCGAGAATGGACCCCTGCGGTACACCGATAAACAGCTTAGACCCTGATGATATTTACTTTCATAATTCTATCGCTTAAGTAAGATTCGAGAAGTTTTAGTGATTTACCTCTAATGCCATAATGGTACATTTTTTTAATTAAGATTTCATGTTGTACGCAGTCAAACGCTTTAGACAAATCACAAAAAACTCCCACAGTGTCTTGTGACTTCTCCTAGTCTCGAAACACATGTTCAATCAGCTCAACACTAGCATCTGCAGTCATACGTCCTTTTGTGAATCCATGTTTTAAGTTCATTAAATTAAATTGACTAAAATGCTCAACCAACTGATTTAAAATATTTTTTTCAAATATTTTATTTAATGTTGGAAGAATAGAAACTGGTCTGTAGTTAGTAGGATCAGTGTTTTTCCCATTATTATAGAGTGGAATGACTTTACTGTGTTTCATTAAATTAGGGAAAGTACCCTCAGTTATGCATCTATTGAAAGTAAGAGTTAAATATGGAGCAATACAATCTATGATGGCATCAATTACTTTTACAGATAAGACATACAAATCTAAAGTTTTCTTCATTTTTAACGATTTGAAGGTTTTGATGACAATGAAAGTATCCACACATGTAAAACAAAAGCCAACATTACATTTTACAACGTGCTGTGTTAATAAAACTTCAGCTTCTGTAGAAGAAGATTTAAATTGTCTACTCAAAGAAAGAGGAACATTAATAAAAAAATCTTCAAAAGCATCGGCAACTTCCCGTTTTGCAGTTAACACATTATGGTCAACATTCAATTTTATGTTGGGATTCTGAATGTTTACTTTGTCAGTTTCTTTTTTTATAACTTGCCAAGTAGTTTTAACAATGTTGGTACTATTTTTTATTTTATTGCTTACAAAATTAGATTTAGCTTGTACACAAACTTTTTTAATAATTTTTGAATAACATTTAACACAGTTAATGAAAGTAATACTAGTATTGAATTTTTTTTCTTTGTAAAGGTCAAAAAGTCTTTGTCGAC
>NJDC01005683.1:164299-183751 GCA_002245475.1 Calephelis virginiensis | reverse complement strand
ATTAATAAAAAAATCTTCAAAAGCATCGGCAACTTCCCGTTTTGCAGTTAACACATTATGGTCAACATTCAATTTTATGTTGGGATTCTGAATGTTTACTTTGTCAGTTTTTTTTTTGTTATAACTTGCCAAGTAGTTTTAACAATGTTGGTACTATTTTTTATTTTATTGCTTACAAAATTAGATTTAGCTTATACACAACCTTTTTTAAAATTTTTGAATAACATTTAACATAGTTAATGAAAGTAATACTAGTATTGAATTTTTTTTCTTTGTAAAGGTCAAAAAGTCTTTGTCGACTTTTATGAATTCCAAAAGTAGCCCAGTCACCGAATTTTATTGTGCCATTAATAGTACAAGTTTGAGTTTTAAAAATCAGGTCGCTTTGGTTTTTTATTACGTTAAACATTAAATTATATAAACTATTGGGATCAATATCCTTTGGAAAACTAGGTTATTTTTCTATTACACTGTCGCGATAAAGATTAAGTTTATTTTTCGTAATAGTTTTACAAGTTATGGTTTTATTTACTGGTTTTTTGTCAGGGAAAGAAAATGTCATTATTTGTCCACAATGATCCGATTCGATTTTGTTTATTATAGATTTTATTTGAGGCTCTACGTTTGTAAATACATTATCTATACAGGTTGCTGTTGAGGCTGTAATTCTTGTCGGTTTAAAAAACAAATGTGATAAATTATATGACAGGAACAAAGACTTGAGCTTAGTACTTAAGCTGTTACATTCTAAAATATTGACATTAAAGTCTCCACAAATAACAATGGATTTGCCACCGTTACAAATTTTATGCAATACATTATCCATAATTTTCGCAAATAAATCGAAATTTGGTGACGGGGTCTATAAACACTAACTTCAATGACTTGCTTTAGTTCAATACAAGCCAGTTCAATAGTTCGTTCAACAGAGAGGTGCATTATGTCAGTGCGTTCTTTGTATTCTATAGTTTTCTTTACAATTATTAGAGAACCCCCACGTATAGCTTTTTCCCTGTTGAATGAGCTTGCCACCTTATAATCATCAAATCCAAAAATTATCTGGTGTTTTTTTAAGTCAATGTTCTGTAATACACAATATATGTATATTTTCAAATTTCATAAACAATTCTATCTCTAAATCTTTGTTCATAATACCTTGTATATTTTGATGAACGACATTTAATGTACAAATATTGCCTTTATATTTAATATCAACATTTTTTTTAAATTATTATCTAATTTCAATTTACATTTTCGATATTTTTATCCAACTCAATAGAGCTTGGATTATCACCTAATACTATAATAATACTACCAGAAGTAGGTCTATCTAAATTACGATTTACGATAATGTTGATGTTAAATACTAGTAATTTAGCTACTAGTCTCTTATAAAATTTAGGTAGATACAAAGTATCTTGTGTCAGAATAAAATTCTTAACTATAATGTTAGTGTCAAAATATAAAATATAATTGTTATAAATATTAGTCAAATTATACATTAACAAATTTAAATTATAGATATGTTGATTTTATTCACGTGATAATGAATCGGAGTAAGGAAATGCACAAAGTATTACTTTTCCCTTTGGGATCCATTTTTGTAGCTATTTACTAGGGAATGTACGAGCTTAATAATATCACTTTTCGTTAATTCCTATCAATCCCTGTCAATCCCTATCAATCCCTGTAAATCTCTATCAATCTCTATCAATCCCTATCAATCCCTGTCAATCCCTGTCAATCCCTATCAACCCCTATCAATTTCTATTAATCTCTATCAATGTATATCAATCTCTATCAATGTCTATCAATGTATATCAATCTCTATCAGTGTCGATCAATGTTTATAAATGTATTAATCTCTATCAATCTCTATGAATCTCTATCAGTTTATCAATCTACTGATATAGATATCTATTAGTGTTTATGAATGTCTATCTATCAATCTCTATCAATCTCTATGAATATCTATCAGTGTCTATCAATCTCTATCAATGTCTATCAATCTCTATATCTGTCTGTATCTCTCTATAAGAGACATAGAAAGAAACATGCAACAAACAAACAAACATTACATCTCTAAATAAAGTAAATCGACAAAAGAATGAGATGAATATATATAATCCTATACATTTTTGTATTTGTGTCTCTTACCTGTCGTTTTTCCGTTGCATCCGATTTGAAATCACAACGATTTTAAAGAAGTTTCATTTTAAAAATAGAAAAGCACCAGGAGAGAATGGAATCTCCAACGTAATTTTAAAAGTCTCTTAAGACATTATACTTAGCATGTTGTACGACCTATTCAACGAAATACTTATTCAAGAGACAATACCTACTCAATGGGCTACATCAACCATAATATTGCTGCATAAGAAAGGAAGAGCAGACGACATCAATAATTACAGACCTACCAGCCTTATGCCTAACCTCTACAAAATATTTTCAAAGGTGACACTAGATCGTTTAACCAAAATCTTGGATGAAAACCAGCCGAAGGGACAAGCATATTTTCGCAGTGGCTTTTCGACGATAGACCACATATTTACAATCAAACAAATAACAGAGAACTACTAAGAACACAGGTTACCCTACTATCTAGCGTTCGCTGATTATCACAAGGCACTCGATTCAATTAAACACAAAAAAATTTGGGAAGCACTTACAAACCAAAGAATACAAAATAAATATATCCGTCTCATAAAAGAAATCTACAAAAATGTGACTGGGAAATTAAAAACTGAAAGGATCGGAAGAACATTTGAAATTAAAAAAGGAATGAGAACATGGATTCCGTAAACTAGAATGGTCAAACTGCGGCATAAGAATAAATAGCGAAATGCTAAATCATCTGAAATTCGCGGGTGACCTCATTATTATATGTAACAAACCATACCGGCTACATTATACCTACTACATATGCTCAATGAACTAATCATTGAGAGCAGAGAAGTAAGGTTGCAAATAAATCTGGCAAAAACTAAACTGATGACGAACCGCTCAAAAACACCCGTATTAATTAACGAGGAACAAATCAAGTACGTAGACGAATACACTTATCTTGGACAGATCATAATCTCCAGCAAGTGACACATCAAAAGAAGTACAGAACAGAAAAGATGTTGCTTGGAAACGTTACTGGAGTCTGAAAGAAATAACAAAAAACCAATCATTACCTATGAAGCTAAAAAGCAAAGTATACAACTCTTGCAGACTCCCCAATATGACTTATGGCTGTCAGACTTGGGTTTTAAACAATTTCAACATTAAACAACACTAAAAAACTACAAAGAAAGGAGTATAGCTAAGAGAAGTGACAAAAATAACCTAAATGTTAACAGGCAAAAAAACAAAGATTATAGAAGTATCCTACACCATTAACAAATTAAAACTTAAATGGGCGGGCCATCTAACTAGGAGCTAAAAAAAACATATGGGTAAATCAAGTGGATGAGTGGTATCCTAGAGAGGGCAAGAGACCCAGAGGAAGACCTTCTAAAAGATGGGACGAGGACTTGAAACGCAGCTACAATGTGGAATGAAGGAAAGCCCAAGATCGGGAATCGTGGAAAGACTTGGAGGAGGCCTATGCTAAGGCAAAACGATCTACTGGTGTCGAATTGTAACTAACTGTAAACATTTTATTTAGATTGTTAACAAAGGCTATTATTATTATTATTGATAGAGATTTTTTCAAAATACGAATAGGTACTTACTTACGCTATAAATGTAATTAGTCTAAAATGTCGACATATTAATAATTAACAGCAAATGTGTTTCAAAATAATTAATTACTTAAATGTTATGTAATGTGGAATGTTACATATCAGAAATAAAATTTATTTTTGGCGAAAGTACCTAGACGGTGTCTTTACTTGTACGTATCTGTATCCTAACCCCTAAAGGGAAAGACATAAGTGAACGAAATAAAGCGTAAATACAGACCGTGACGTTTAACACTAATCGCTAGAGAATTAATTTTTAGCTTTTGGAAAGACGAAGCAGCGTGCAACAGCTAGTTTGGTTCAAGTATAATAAACGAGCTTGATTATATAAAATGTATTACGAATTTATTGTCAACCTCTTCGATAACCGGATATGGAACTGGATACATGACCTGGGGTTTTCCATTTAGTTTGTGCTTTCTTTTTTTATTGTTTTATTTTTATATACTTAACAATCTCTTATAATCGAAAGGCAAAGCAAAGAGACTACCGTTTGAATCTAAATATTATGGTGTGTCAAATCTAATCTAAGACCAGTAGTAGAAATTGGAACCGGATATGTCATTTTAGGTACCTAGGTACTTTCGAAATTTTGCGTGAATCGAGCTTCGAGAGACGAGAGCCACTCAAATTCTTGGAAAAAATACTGACGTTTCTGGCAGGTCCATAGATTTGTTTGGATTTGGTGAGTTCGATTTTTTTAAAATTAAAATTAATATAGTGAGTGCGTCACAAAATTACCACCAAGTTAAGTTAGGAAGTTAGTGCAGTTTACAAATAGTCCTATAACCCCGGCCACAGTAAAGCGACATCTATGGTGTATACAGGTCGCGGTTTTCCCTTACTATCAGGAGAGCCACCTGCTTGTTCGCTGTTTAATACTATATTGCGATAAAGGCAAGGTACCTTCTGGGAAGCTACAGGGCTTCACCACCTAGAATGACTGCAATCCAGCAGTCTTACATACATTATTCTAGCAGATGATGATCATCACGTAACAGAAAGTAGGTAGCCTTGTGTATATGCCCATTCGATCTACAACGTCAGTGGTTTGATGTTACTGTAGGTAATATATTGTACACAAACCCGATTATTTCCAAAGAATACAAAAGTTTCTGATGTATAAGTCACACATCGGAATTCACATAAATGGCAGTCCATAATTTTTTGGAACAACTTTTGCTGTCTTAATGCTAGGGTGCCCAAGCTTCGCCTAGTTGAATACATTTTATATTGAACTACCCGACCCGGCAAGCTTCGTATCGCTTGACGTTATGAAACTATGAAAATATTAAAAATAAAGTATCGCTTTTTCTATTTTCTCAGCAATTTTCCCGGTTTCTCTCTTTGTAAGTACTTTCTTTTGACAATAACCACCACAAAAAAAAAAGAATTAGCAATATTGGTCCCGCCGAACAGGCGTGAATCGATGACTAGGTACGTAAAATGGGGATAAATGGGGATATACATAAAGTCAAAGTTCTTACTGGTCTTTGAACAAAGTAAATAATTGATTAATTATTTAATTATAAACCTGTCATTTAGAAATATGCAAGATTTGTCGCCTCGTTAGTCGAGGGGTTAGCGTAGGTACACGCCTAGCACCACCGACCAACCACGAAGCCCGGGTTCGATTGCGATGGGGTCTGACGCATTTGTGTGTGAACATCTATGTCTGTATTGCCGGTTCTGGGGGTGTGTATTAAATTTATTCTGGTTTTTATTTAAGTACCCCTATATATTAGTATCATCGACTAATAATACCTTTGCTCACTTTGTGGTTAACTTATGTAATTTGTGAGTATACTTATTATTTACTAATAAATCCTAATAAATGCGACTTCGTCGACCGTAACTTGAGTTGTAAGCTTGCGTGACAGTTATTATGTAGCCCATTAATAAGCCTCTGTGGTCTAGCAGTTCAGTTGTAGGACTTGACTGCACGAGGTCCCGGGTTCGAATCCCGGGTCGGGCAACAAAAAGAAAATTGGGTTTTTCGAATTTTCTATTAAAAAAAAATGTTGCTCGGGATTGGAAATGTGCCTGGTTGGCGATAGGCTTGCCACCTATCACATTGTGGGACTTAGTGTCTTCGGCTAGTCGTGGGTGCCCTGGTTGTGCCTCGGCCTACCCTTTCGGGGATATGGGCGTGAAGATGCTTTTTTTTTGAAGATGCCATTAATAAGGACTTTCATACAAACTTTCAACCCCTATTTCACCCCCTTAGGGGTTGAACTTCCAGAAACGTTTAAATACGTATCTATTCATTGTAATGAGTAGGGCTCTAAAAATAAAGTTTCATGTTTCTAACTTAAAAAATGACTTTCTTCCATACAAACTTTCAACCCCTATTTCACCCCTCTAGGTAGAATTTGTGGAATTTCGTCCTCGTTGGGTGTCCACTCAATAAAACGACCCTACTCACCAAATTTCATGGCTGTAACTTTAACAGTTTTTGTTCGGCCATGATGACTCAGTCCGGCAAGATATGCTATTTTATAAAAGATTTATTTATTACTTGTTTAAAGTAGGATATATTATTAATATGATTTTTCTTCATGACACGAAATTGTGCCACAAACACCGTTACCTAAGTCAACACAGATGACCTAGAAGACCAAAACGGGGTGTTATATTTTAAAGACATGATTAATATTAATAATGTTTAGTTACAAAGTCGTAATATTACGCATTCACTTCCTGATGTGCACAACCCGTTTAAAGAAAGAAATGTTTGCATTTCTCTACACGCAACCATTACTGGCACAACATCAGTTGGTATCGGACGGCCGCTTACACAAAGTTAATGTCATTTACAAAATGAAGACTAAACCTAGTTTAACCTTCTCGAAGCTGGATAAGGAGGCTGGTGAAATGTTGGACAAAATGTTCGACAAAAAGGATTGCATGGTCGAGATCAATCCTGGCCGCGTTATCTTACCAGCAGATTATATCAAAATCGGCGAAGACATTTTGGACATGGAGGTTTTAGAAAGTGATGTATGGATGTGCTCTTATCCAAGAACTGGTATGTTTTTTTATATTTTTTTATGTTGGTAGCATAATTCGCTTTTTAAAAATACTTCAATATTAAATTTACTACATTTCGAGATATCAGTGCTTGTTACTTTTGTTAGTCGCTTTTGATGCTTAATGACTGCTTAAAGACTTCTATACTTATGGACACACTGTTTTAATACTTTGAAATTTGATAAGGTAACATTAAAAAAATTGTATTAAATTAAGAGCATTTTTCAAATTTACTATTAAATATATAATTATTTTTAGTTTTTCTTGTGTAAATATTAATAGTAAGTAATTAAGTCATTATGTGTCTAACTTTAGTCAGTATTTATTTAACAACTGAATTAAGTGCAATTAAATTTATATTAAAATTAATATTATAATGATAAGTACATAATTCGATTAGTTTTGTTTAAGTTTTAGTTCTTTGCGACGTTTTCTTTACGTGTGAACCTTACCTTTTCTTGTGTATTATTATACATTTATAAAAGTTAAATTAAAAAAACTGTTGTTTAATGAAATTGTTGTGAAAAAAGGTGCTAACTCTTTTTAAATGAAATACGAAGTTAAAATAAAATGCTCTTTTAATTCTTACTAGCTGTTTAGCCGCGACTAGCGGGTAGTAGATTTTCATACAATTTTTTATCCCCATTATAGTTCTTTGGGGATTGAAATTTGAAAAAAAAGCAGCCTATGTATAAGCACTGGTCATTAATATACTATGTTATTGACCTATATACTATATTAATATAACTATATGCATATCAAATTTTACCAAAATCGGTCAAGTGGTGTAGCCGTGAAATCAAAACAGATAGAAAGAAAGACGGATAGCCACAGTTTCACATTTATCAAAATAATCTATTAGTATATATATCCATAGTGTGGAAGTACACATATTAGACAATACAATACAAGTCACGCACATTACATATTTCGTTGGGTACAGTGAGTGCTAGTTAGGAAAGTTGGTCAGGATTAAAGCAAGTATCATGGCGTTCGTAGTAGCTAGCTAGGCCGTGAATAGTACCTAATGATATTGAAAATCAACAAAAATGAAATGTACCTATCTCGATCACTATAAGTTCTCCCTTTGTTTCTTAGCATCAGATTAGTGTATGTAAAAAAACCTAAAATCTTGTTTAAAAATTGCACTGTTTAATGCAAAATATTATACAATACTTATAGTAAGTACATTAAATACATTTTTAAATTCTACTGTTAGTTCCAAATGTCAAAGCCTTTATATTTACAAGACACAAAAGTTTTCGCCGCTTTAAAGTATCTTCACGCCCATATCCTGACGAAGTAGGCAGAGGCACAACTAGGACACCCACGACTAGCCGAAGATTTTAAGTCCCGCAATGTGTTAGGTGGCAAGCCCACTGCCAACCGGGCACATATTCAATCCCGAGAAACATTTTTTTTTTATTAGAAAACTAGAAAAACCACATTATATTTTTGTTCCCCGACTTGGGAATAGAACCCGGGACTTCATGAAGTCATGTCAACAAAATAAATAAAATTGACTGTGCTAGTGACAATTAATGAATCTGAAAATAAATTAGAGAGAAACAGCATTTGACTTTTACCCAAAGCCGGCTCAACTAGAGGTGGTTCTATAATTTGCATTTTTTTCAGGGTCCACCTGGTGCCAGGAGATGGTGTGGCTGATTGGCCATGATTTAGATTACGAAGGAGCTAAATCTCTTCAACAGGTTCGTATCTTAATTCTCAATTTTAGCGGCAATTCACCTAATTAAAAAAAATAGAAATGACGTATTCAATCACGTTAATTTAAACCTGCGACCTACAAAATATGCATCTACGCGATCGATTCATGATTTTGGCAAGCAGCACAGATGTCATAAAAACTTAGATTTAGGTTCTGCAGCGTCCTAACTTGAACTACAAACTTCGACATAACCATCCAAACTTTTTTGAAACAAAAGCACTGTATTTTTTAAATATAAGCACTTCAAACACGCCAAACTGCCAGAGCATATCACAAGTAGGTACATTGAAAAAATTGTTATTAATTCAAGTGGTAACTTAAGATATGATTTAAAAAAAACGTTAATTTCCACAATAAACATACTTTCCGACGTTCTCGTCTCTGGAAAAGTTTTATTACATTTAGTTTATTTTGAACGAAATATTGAAAAAAAAATCAAAATTTAACGTAAAAAAATTTGAGTAATTTTAATAAACCGGTTAAACTAAGTGTTAATCCAGTGTTTTCTAAAAACATAATTTCCAAATCCAAATATTATGTCAACAATTATATTAATTGCAGGGGTACGTCCGCAGCGTGCATACCTAACTAGGTATACAAGTTCGAAACTTTGGAACCGATTTTGATCAAATTACATAACTATAATATGGTTCAACTTAAAACATAACATACTAGGTATCACGATAACTGAAAGGTCTTTTGTGGGAGAACTAAAATACTGTATAACTTGGACGAAGCGGAGGGACATTACTAAATATGAACACAATGCTAGCCGTCTTGACATCGACTAACATAGGTGTAAAATTAAGTTGATGTTATCACATTGTATTAAAAAAAATACACGTTGAACCTCGGAGTCCGTTACTCCGTGATTTTAATAAGACGGTAGGTGTGACGTTATTTCCAAATCACCTTGTTTATTTATAACCGGTTAATCATTATTTGACAACAAAACTTATTTACATAACCAAGTCGAGATGAACTGTTAAAAAGTGAAATTCGTCTACAATGAACCGGTTGCGAGCGAAATAGTTAAATTTCTCCAGCAACAGGAAATACGAGCGGAAAGTGCCAGCAGTCTGGTTCGCGCAGAATGCACGAGCCGCTTGTTCGTGTGGAACCACAGGGTACATAATATTACTATCGCGATCAGATTGTTATTCAATTTATGTATTTCAGACATTTTATGGGTGTGACACACCCCTTCGCCCATTGATATAATCATTTACATTTAGCTGGTTTATTCCAACAGTGTAGTCAGACGCAATAAGTGGTAGAGTTCTGCGAAACTCGCCCGGATTGATATCGTCGTCCCTCCCGTTCTTATCACAGGAAGTCAGTGCTCTCCGTTGTCATGTTCCGTTTTGGAGGATAAGATGGCCGAAAAACTTCCGTGTCAATTAATGTTATCTTATCTGTAACTCTAGCCTCAGGTTGGCATAGCACCCTTAACATCTGTAGTGTATACAGCGTGATTAACATTCGTCGGTTTGCTTTGTATTGTATATTGATATGTTGTATCTAAGCTGTACAATACATATATCTTAACACCAATTCCCTTGCCGAGTAGGAAGAGAGTATCGACCATCGGATGCGATCCTTGCAGAGACTCCACATTTTCATTCCAACTCAATGGTTTAGGATTCACTTGACACCACCTTTAGATGATAGTCCTGTGATTTGATCCTGAAATGTTAACCTAGGTCTCCCCGGGTATCTACAACCACCCACATTTGCATGACAGCGGAACAGCGGCAAATACATGTGGCAGTATTAGTGTATATTTTTTAGAGTAAAAAATAGCTACCTACTAAAGGGAAAAAAGCTTTCAAGTCAGTATATTTTTTCGTAAAGACTTTTCTTAGAAATGCGTGGGTTCTTTTAAATTAAGTCCGATTCCGATAATATGATTCACGTCATCGTTAGTCCTTATCATAATTTGAAATTTGAATTATGGTAAAAATACTTAAATTAACCAATTATATTTGTTAAGGGATATTACATGTTTATTTATGCTTAAACAAATAAAGAAATTGTTAAATAATAATTTAAATAACTTCAACCAGAGCATAATATTTTAATATTCTAAATAAAACGATTATATATAAAATATTTATTATACAAATACTGCATTTATATAAATACGAGTATGTACTGTTGCAGAAAGACCACTACACTCAGAGACGTTAATTACCTTTAGATCAGTTATAAGTTTACACTTTCTAAACACAAATTGTGACTTCATTATAGATTTGTTATAATGTTAATTGATGTCTTTGAGTGCATTGAGTTGACATTATGGGACTATGGATCACGTCTATCACTAGAGATTAAAACTTTTTTAATTAAAAATATATAAAACCAACGGGTTTAATATTCAAAGCTAGAGACACACATATCTCCGCACTACCCTACCTACTACCCTACTACTGCTACCTACCCTATTTTTATTACAGCATAAGCCGTAGAGGCTACATTTTATACAGTCTACTTGAGTTACAACACATAAATGTTCTCAATTTTAGTACCTGTTTTAATATCTGATATAAAACCAATATGAACTAACTTCATGTTGCCTATTTGATCATAATCATTGCGACCTGATGAATGCGTTTAGAAGAAATTTCAGTTTTTCAAAATCTCATAACAGTATTTTTTTTTCGATTAGCTAACGATAAGGTTATCAAAGAAATAATCTTAAAAATTTAAGATATTAATTTATCCTTGCGTAATTAATCTAAATAATTAAAAATAAATAAATCTTAACTCTTAATTTAGATTTTAACATATTGATAGGTATATAAACTGCGGGCCTTTCACCACGTAACACCAGTTACGGAAGTAGGAACACGTTACGCAATCGATACAGCAGTCGGTGATTGCGTCCGCGCGCCAAAATATGTAATACATTGGTACGCGATCGCACTTTACTTTGCCCACGTTTGAAAGATATTGCTTTGCTTTAGGATCCTGTGCCTTATAGTAGTTTGCCGGCCTCCACAAATATACCTGTCATATTAGCTTGTAAGAGGCGAACGCCCATTTATTTGTCACTAACACCTGTCCGGTACATTTGGCCGGATTGGTACACAGCAGTTCCTCTGTTCTTGTTGGCAAGACATCAAAGTTTGCAATAGTTTTGTTGCAGTTTGGAATGCAGGGTAGCCAATAAACTTACTCAAGCAGGAGACTTCACATCCTACCCAATCACCAATGTATCTATACCATCATTTGTGTTTGCCGATCAATTACACTTCATATCATCCAGAAATTGATTCAGGAAACTTAATGGAACCTTACAATTTCATACAGTAACCAGAATACTCGTATTTAGTCTATTCAGTTTATTATGACTTCAGCTACCTGCCTGTAAAAGTCTTTTGTCCAAAGTGGTCCAGTCATTTTTGCTATTCATATTGATTGATTTTTGAAATCAAAACTTCTTTAGCAGCGTTGCGCACTTTTTTTGGAACAGATAAAAACTTCTAAATTCGCGTCAGATCGTAAGACGGCGCAGAGCGCATGCGCGAATGAGACTGTGCAGGGCGCTTGCCCGAGATCTAAAATAAAACATTGATTCATTGCTATTTTTGTATTGCTTAGATATTTCCAAAGAGTATAGGATTCGCAATGGATAATAGGCCGCAATGTATAATGTAATGGTAATGTATAATGTAATGGTAGGTATACCATTACATTCTCACAAGATGACATGATATCAACAGACATTGCTCTATTAGTTGCATCTTGAAAATAAGCTTCATGTGTAGACGAGCAATGTTCGTTATACAAATAATATGAGGACGCTTCTAGCCGTCACGTAGTTTTTAGCAAGTTTTTGTCAAGCCAAACGCAGGTTATTAATATGAAAGTAATATTTGTGCATAAATGATAGTGCTTTCATACTGATAATTAAATCAGTTCCCCAACCATTCCAAAATATCAAAAATGCACACCGTTAATATTCAAGTTTTCACTTCTGTCGGCACTACCGAAGTGCAACCCGTTTTCTTCATTGAAAAATGAAGATATTAACGTTGATAAATTATACTTGTTTGCTTCTAGATTCGTTGTCCTCTAGTGGAGCTATCATGTATAATGGTGGACGGTCATGCAGAATGGCACAAGGAGTCAGTGAAGAGCAGCTCAGTGGACCTGGTCAAATACAGAATCCCACACCCGCGATACATCCGCAGCCATCTGTGCTGGGAGCTGTTGCCTACCGACCTGACCAAGGACGACGGTTCTGTGAAAGCTAAGGTAGAGTTGATTTAGAGAAGCCATTTTAATATTCTCATTGCTAATAGATGCTACAAATCCTTCACAATTTCATTAATGGCCGTATCAAATACTGGATTCCATTGAATTCCATGATATTACATGCTGACTGCTGACCTTATCAAGGAGGATGCTTCTGTGAATATATGATCGCCAGATTGATCAAGAAGGATCGCTATAGAATAAATTGTTCTTTAAAGAATTAGTTTACTCCACAGCCTTATACAGTACAAGTGTTTTGTCCAGGCAGTATAAAACAATTGTGAAAGGTAGCGTCAATTATTTTAGAAATTTAGAATTTCATATTTTAATCTTCGGCAGCAGAACACTAGCACAAATGAAAACTATAAACTAGCAAAAATTATTATTATATATTAATCAAGAAAACTAAAAAAAAATTTGCAAAATAAGATTTGCAACTCCCAAACTTTTAAGTCTATGGAACATCCGCCAAATATCTCATATTTTTCGCCCCCGACGGAAAAAGAGGAGTGTGTGTGTTTATCTCTTAGTGGCATCAAAACTTTTAGACCTATTTCGACGCCGATTTTTTTGTTTGAAAGCTGACGTGATCGAGATGTTTCTTAGCTTCATGGTATGTAGGTTTTGTCGGGGGTTGTAAACTTATTCGATTTTAGTGTTACATTGAACCTTTCATTAAATAATTGTAAATCAAATACAATTATTTTATATCGATCAAAAACTTTTGATAGATCTATAATAACGTGGAAACACTTTATTTTAAATTACAATTATAATGTGATATAATTTCCCTGTGAATAAATAGTCACATTGTCACTAGCCCCACACCTACCTACTTGATAGTAATGAGTTGTGAGGAGTAACCAAAATTTAATGGTTTCACGAAATTTTGGAACGGAATCGCTAGATTTACAGTAATTGCTTTATTTACCCCTGATTTAGATACCTACTGATCACATAAAAGCTACTCATCAGCAGTGATTTAGTTCTAATAGTGAATTTCTAACAAAATTCCATAGGTTCCTAAATAGTTTTATTCTAACTAAAGTCACTGAATTTATGATAATAATAGCGTAGTTTTCAATTAATCATAAACGCAAAAAAGGATGATCCTTAATAATTAGATATTATTATTGTTATTATATGTGTGATGCGTGGAAGAGAACTAATATCAAAAACATAATTATTGGGTAAATCGCCAGCGCCGAAGATATTAAATAAGTTTTGACACACACATGATACACAGCAGTGGACGCATCACTTCAGTATCTAGTATTAGGGAAGATCTATAGATCTAGTGTTTTATGGTAGGACTCGGTTTAGGGTGGAGACCTCTTACAGCTTGCCCGGGTGGTCACCACCGTCTCATCTATTACCGCCGTCTTAACTTCAAATCACATTTATTTATAATTTTGTAAGTAAAACACTTTTTTGTAAGATATTAGATGACCTACCTACTTTGTAAATTAATTATTTAAATGATTAGATTTATACATATTATACCTTCTGTTATAATATACTCGTATTATATTCTAAACGTTGGTTGTTTGGAAGATAGAGCTTGTTAGCGATAAAAACCGCCTTTTGTATACATAATATATTTATCTCAATGTAATGTTTGGAGAGTAGAGTAGCCGGTCTACCTCCTTACCCAGCTAAGTTACTCAACAGTTTAACCTCAAGTTGGCAACGTACCACGTTTGATGTTTGCAAGTGTGTATTTCTTATTAATAGGAAATTCATCACCTTTTCTTCTTTTCTTTTTTTGGTATAAACAGTAGTTTAAAATTATGTTTGTTCTCAGGTCATCTACACAGCAAGAAATCCAAAAGACATGGTGGTGTCGTACTTCCACTACTGCACCCTGGTGCATGGACTGAAAGGCAACTTTGAAGATTTCTGCGAGTTGTTTATGAAGGGGCGAGCGCCGTTCGGGCCCGTCTGGGAACATATTCTGGGTAAAACACCACATTCATTCCAACACGTTTGCCAGGCCTGCCGCACACTTTCGCATTTAAAACATTTCAACGCGAGCTGGGTTTGAACAGCGTCAATACTCTTGTTCACTTAAGCTACCACAAAAAAAGAAAACTATGAAACATAATGTTTCAACTCATGTATTTAGTTATATAACAGCGTGGTAGTTCAGTTGGATTATGATGCCTACATCAGAGCCATGTAGACGAAATGTGTGCTGAAATTCACTGGTTCAGTGTCCCGTTACAAGTTTGGAAGCTCACTAGCTACATGCGCTTTTTACAAGTTTTTATAGTGAATATGGAGAAAGCTAAGTTGGATCATGACATTTGGCACTCGATACTCTCTGGTATGTATGTGTGTGTGTCCATAAACTAGCAATTTATAAAATACCTACAAGAACATATATTACTTATACAAGTATACGTGAACAACTTGTACTTGTAGATTATGTGAGCTTATTTTTGTTATTAATTTAATTCTTTACTGTAACAACACAACACAAGTTATAACACAAGTAAAAATGTACACACGCCAGGCGAGCTCATGTCTAAATAATATTTCTTCAAATAAACTCAAAAAAAGAGAGAATGTAAGAAATGTAGAACATACTGTGTACAATGGGAAGGCATGTGTTCTGTATCATCTGTACAAAACAAAAAACATAAACATTATCACTATAACAAGTAATGTGTCGTCATACTAATTAATTACTAATTATAAAGCTCCGTAAAAACCTTAAAACTGTTAACTAACATTCGAATGCTTGAATTTCATACCTCAAAAATTTCAAACTTTTACAGACTCAAATGTGAAAGTATGGTTGAAACTGTTGAAAGATTTATTTACAAAATTTTATTTCATTATTTATTAATTTAAACTTACTGTAATACCATTATTTATATATTTTTTTCTATAATATTAAACATAAATAATTTATTACTTTTTCAGGATTTTGGAACAGACGCAATGACCCTAACGTACTTTTTATCAAATTTGAAGAAATGAAGCGTGACCTACCGTCTGTGATCAGGAAGACGGCCCAATTCCTCAACAAGGAGATCACGGACGAGCAGGTGTACAAACTCTGCGACCATCTATCGTTTCAAAACATGAAGACGAATCGAGCCGTTAACTTAGAAGCCATTTTAGAAAAATCATACGGAAAAGAATTCTTAGAGCAGACGCCTTTAAGATTTATTAGAAAAGGAGAAATCGGAGATTGGAAAAATTACATGTCGGATGATTTGTCGCGTAAATTCGATGATTGGGCGGAAAGATATCTGAAGGGAACAGAGCTAAGCTTCGAATGAGAGAGAAATAGGTGGGAATTTTTAAGGAAGAAAAAATAAAGTTGTAAATTGGTTAACTTAATTTCAATAGGATGCGTTTTTAAAGTATATTCCATCGACGCGACTTGTACCTACGTGTCCAAGTAACAAAGGTTACAAACTTTTTCTTTCTTAAAAGTTTTTGGAAGTTTCTCTCCAACGTGGAAAAAGTGTTAAAGTATTTTTAAGAAACTCTTAACACATTTATTAACGAGACCATCGCGGTAATTGAGAATTACTAAGGTTGCGAGTATTATTTCTATCAAGTTTTAGTGGCATTTTTAAATGCGCTGGTCCTTAGTTCGGTGCCGCGTTTTGTGCTTTAGTCAAATACTAGACAAAATATTTCGTGTTATTTTTTACCATAAGGTTTAGCGACTTCCAACTATCTAGCAGGAAGGATACGATGTACCTGCGTCTTACAAATAAATGTATTAAGAGTTACGATTTCACAAACCTTTAGGTATACCGTCGTCGTGTTAATATGTAAAAAGTATTAAGACAGTAGTTATTTATTTGTTACAAAGATTTTGTACTTTACTGTTATATTAGTTTTAAAAAAATGAATGGTTTTTTTATGTCCTTTAACTTTGAAACGTGTTTTATACTTCGAAACGGGTCGTTTCATTACCGACATGAAATCGTTGAAATGCTGTTGGATAGATCTATCGCTTTCTTATTATAATTTTTACATTTTGTTCTGGCGCACGAGATTCGTCCTATTAAATTAATTTGTTTCTCTCTTTAATTAATATTGCTCTTTTAGATATGTTACTTGATATAAATGTCATTTTATGAATAAGAGGTGCAAAGCTTATTAAATTAGTTTATACTTACAAATATTTGTATGAGTTCTGATTTTAATTGTTAGATTTTGTTTCTAGAGATTAAAACGATCCCATTAATTTCTTTTGGGTGTCATCATTAAGAATAAATAATTCAAAATACAGGGTGTAAGTAACGAATGTCTCAACCTTAATTTCTGAATCACAAGTCTAAAACCTTAGGATGGAATAGGATGCACGTAATTTTTGTAAATGTTTTGTTACATACAACAGTCCAATTTCTAAGCAGTAGTCGTTTAATCTCCAACATTTCGTGCACTTCACACTGCGTGGCGTGAAGATAAAAAAATTAGACGTATATAGGATATCCTACAAAATCCCACTGTTTTCAAGTCAGTGTCGTTAATTTACGCTTTCAGTTTTTAGTAAGCTGAGGCGTGCCTACATTCTGTACAGTACTTGCCTACTAATCCTATTGTGTATCTGTTTGGTGTGAAAATGCTAAGTCACTACAAACCTTAATTATAAGATGTAATGTTGTTGTTGATTACTTGATACTCTGTAGGTATATATGGTTCCGGTGCACAATAAAATGTTTGACATCACAATGTTTTTCTTATTCATTTCTAAGTTATATTCCTACATTTATAATGTCAGTGTGCAGGTCAGTGTGTGTTTCAGTAATAGCAGCGCCCTGGGCGTGATTTATACGGCGCCCCCTACGTGCTGTTCAAAACCGTACTCTTTTAACAGGATATGACCGCCCTGGGTGGTTGTCCAACCGCGCCATACCCAAGTGCCGTCCCTGCTGGTGGTTACAATCCACACGGTGGTACTTAAAATCTAGCCTTAGTAACGTACCATTTTGATGTCTTTGGGCGACGTTTTTTTAGCATAATTAAAATAGGTGGGTGAAGGCTACTATGTACTATGTATACCTACTTTTGGGAAGGCTTGTTACTAGCACCGTGACTTTAATTAGGGGAGGACAGTAGTGAGTGTGACGACTCGCCTGACTTGACACCTGTTCAGTCTTACCTGTGCTCGTCATCGTCATGTTCTGTAGGGTTACTCTTGAAGCTCGATTCCTGCAATATTGGAAATTGGAATCGAGTATGTCACTTTAGGTACGCTGGAACACAATACTGGCGAATTATTAACATTTAGTTAATAGTAAACAATAAATTATTTTGTCGGATTCGTTGAATTTATTTGTAACTAAATGTTAAGAATCCACTAGTACTGTCTTCAGAAATACCTGAACTGACATATACGACTCCAATTTCCGATTCGCATGATATTGAGATTTAAGAGTAGCCCTACTGATTTCAGAGCCTAAAATGATCAAACATTCAGTAGTAGACAAAAGCTGCAGGAGCAATCACGAAATAAAAGTAGAGTAAGTGTACGAGCCTTTTATTTCACAAAAGTGATAACTTACTAGGTATATTACAATAAGTAAAATATTGTTTATGTAGATAATTCTAATAACATAAACTTTGGTTTAAAATATATTGTAACTTACGTGTACGTGTGTAGAATACTGAATGGAAATGCATAATGTCAATTTAATAACAATTAATAACCAATTACTGTTGTTTTACTGTAGTTAAAAATTAATCTCAGCAACAAAGCTCCAGTCAAACGAAGACGCTCTCACAACACCAATGTTAGCTTTTAATTCAGGGCGGTTAAACCCACTTATAAAAGCTGACCCAGTAATGTGCAAGAGGCTTTCGTTAAAGTTGCTCGTGCAGGTTACTCGCATCAGTCAAATCTTTCAGCTAATTGAGTGTACGAACTTAGGTAGTCAAACTAAATAACTTGTGTTTTCTTGTACTTCAAATATGGGCGTCGCCAGGATTATTTTCAGGGGGGTGCATCTCCATCTATACATGCTAAGTATTAAATAATATAAAACATCGAAATCAACATGTATAGCAACATACAAATTTACATACGAACACAAACATACATACATACATACTCTCGAAAAGTTCAGTTCAGTCAGATAATTTTTTCTATCGACTTTCTTTCCGGAAAGGGGGGTGCAGTTGCAACCCCTTGCACCCTGGTGCCGGCGCCCATGACTTTAAACCAATAATTTGGTTATTCTAAGGTGTAATAGCTTCTTGGTTAATAATTTAAAACCCAAAGCGTAGACTAAGCTAGAAGGAATTCATCCACCGACCGAGGATCGGGTACGATTTCCGACTGAGTCAGGCATTTGCGTGAAGAACACATTTCCGGGTCAGGGTAAATTTACGCTGGTATTTTTAAGTATTTCTATGTATCTTTAAATATCGATAACTAACACCTATAATACAAGCACTAACTTGCTTATTTTGGGGTGACATCAATTTGTGTATTTTATTCAAAGGTACTTATTATCTTACTTTAAATACTTTCAAATCATAAAGTTCGGGTAAAGTCGACTACAGGAGAAAATATTAGCTATTTTGTGTGATTCAAAATCTCTTTGAAGCACAGAAGTAAATAGGGGGGATATCAAACAAGTAGGGTCGCGGTGAAGACGGAAACGATACATAAGATACGATATAATGAAAAGGCAATTTTGTATCTTTTATGCACCTTAAGTAAGTGCGAAAATC
>NJDC01005683.1:129002-154898 GCA_002245475.1 Calephelis virginiensis | reverse complement strand
CATCAATTGCGATTTTGAAGAAAATGGGATTTATACAAACTCTAAGTGTATGATATAATGTTATGTAAGCAATTCTTAACTATATTTAATTATACAAAATAGAACCATCAAAAATAATTCTTGTTTACGTTGTGTAAAATGACAGTTTTATTTCTTGGTATTATATGGCCGTCAGACAGATTAATTGACACGACGGGCTACACTGCGAATCTCCCTGATCCTGACTAGCGAGGCTAAAGGATGCTATGTCGAGATTTAATGAAATCGTTATGTAATTTGTATATTACACATATGTTGTATACTAGCTGCTACCTGAGGCTTCGCCCGCGTTTTCACAGAAACCCGGTGTGCGATCGGGATTAAAAATAGCCTATATGTTAATCCAGGTCACAATCTATCTGTCTTCCAAATTTCAGACAAATCCGTTCAGCCATTCGAGCGTGAAAGAGTAACAAACATCCATACATACATACTTACAAACTTCCGCATTTATAATATTAATAGGATTACACCTATGGTAAGCAAGAGTGTTGTTTTTGAATTGCAACTGAGTAGTTTTGTTGTTATTGATGATAAATGTTGCTTATTGGAGTTATTTTATAACTCGTAGGTCATACTAGGTATGTGTAATAGAGTCATTCGACAAACAAAGCTGTTTGGATTCTGATTACTGTCGAATGTATGTATCGCTACTGATTTGAAATCAATCTGAGATAATTCCAAAATATCCAGTTGTCCATTTTATGACCTTTTTATACCTAGTTAGTTGAGAATCTTTTAAAAAATATTTTTTTGTAATGTATTTAAATATAAACATTAGATTAACTACTACTCGATATCATCGCCACTTTATTTCTTATATCTAGATATAATATGTTATGAGTATTTCTCATAATCATAGGCCTTAAGTTAAGTTATATCTAGAGTCTGCTTCAGTTTTGTGTCACAGAAGTGATACGTTCTTGAGAGCGGTTTGTGGTGCACCTACCTACTGGCGAATTTTAATTTTTAAGCGCCTTTTTCTTTTTAGTGAGTGTTACTTTTAAAACGCTGATTTTAGGGTTAAAAATAAGATCGTGCTCATTTTATCTCTTGATCTTTCGTAATATGTTTCTTTTGAAAGTTTACACTTTGTCTATTTTTGTCATTTTATGACAATTCACAACAATATTAAATAAATTATTTGATATTCTAAATATAAGAGTATTTCTACGTAATAAATATAAACGTTTTTCTTTTATAAATAAAGCCTAAGACGTATTCTCTAAACTAGATGCGATATGATCGCCGTATTTCTCTACACACACATATATTTAAATGTTTCCCGCAATTGTGTAACAATTTACCTCTTTCTTAAATTAAGTGACAACTAGAGCCAGTAGTTTTGTGTCGAAGGTGGGGGTTCCCAAACGCCCCGCAGCACTGATGATGGTTCGCGTTCTTGGTGTGATGTCCGTGAGGTACATTCCCAGGCGGAGTTTGTGGTTTATCTTTTAATGAGTCTTTGTTTTTGAAGGTGCACACCTTGTGGTGTCCGGGCGCGATCCTGGCGCGGAACCTGCCGACCCGGCCCTTGGGCGCGGCGGCGCCGGCGCGGCCCAAGCACCCGGGGCCCGTCTCCGCGTCCGCGCGCGCATCTTGGTATTCGGTGTCTGTTTCTGGAAATGTCGTTAAAGTATTCAAGTAGGTACTAGAAAAGTAACAGCCGGTCCACAAAGAACGTTTTAGCCAGTAGCGATTTATGTTGCGTCCAGATAATGCGTTTTACACAGAGAAGGACTTGAATTCCCTGCCTGTTGACAACATGACAACAGTTGTGTTGTAGTTTGTATAAAGTCAATGAAAACGTCTTGAACGCGGAGAAAGTCGACGATTTAGCGTATATCAAAGTCTACGAATTGCGTATCGCACGTACATTCATTTAAGAATTATATGGACGCCTTACGAGTATATGTCCATTATGTGGTCTGTGAATTTTTTTTATGAGATCGACCAGCGAACAAGCCTAGCACGGGTCTACTGGCCTGGCGGTAACAGACGACCGTAGCCTTGTATGGCCAGGTTTTAGACCGATTATTGTATTAAGTCTACCGAACCGGATCGGAACATGATACTGTCGTTACGGCGGTAGGAATTGGTAGCCCGAGCTATTTGCTGCACAGCACTCTACCGCCAGTGATGAATAAATAATAATTCTGTTTGTGTTCTATTTCATGGCTACTCTTAAAAGTAAATTCATGCACAAAAAGTTCCGGATCGATGTAATTATGCTTATTTTGAACTGAATACAACTAAACCCTATTGACACGCCCGAAGTTCTGGAAGCAGCAATAGTGCCGGAGTATCTTGACTTGCGCGGCGGTTGTAATGTTTAACGCGCAATGAAGCATTTTTTTGATTTTAACCTTAAAAAGGCATTTTCTGATAAAAAGACTCCTTTTGTGTCGCATCATTCGTTTTTGAGGGCATTTTCCTTAACGTCACAGTCAGTCTTGGAGTTCTTGGTCATCTAAAAGGAAAATAGCCTTCAAAACGCTTGGAGTGCTTAGTTATATCGCATAAAACTCAGGAGAGCTCAAATTCGGTCACATATGGACTACTGTTCTCATCTCTGGGCGGGGTTCCCCAATAACATCTCCTATTTGACCGCATCCAATTTAGAGCGTCCCGATTGTTGTTGACCGAACTCTTTTCAATAAGCTTGATCCTTTGGCGCTACGTAGAGCGGTTGCTTCACTCAGTGTATTCTACCGCATTTGTCACGGGAAATGTTTCGAGAAAATGTTTGACTTACTAACAACCGCTGAGTTTCACGTTCGAATATAGCGATAGAGCTTGAAGTTTCATATCCATCACTTTGATGCCTGTCGGTCTCCTAGAAATTCCTCGTATCGTAGATTTTTTTTGCCACGAACAATATCATTATAGAACCAATAACCAGCGGCGGTATTTCCAAACCTTTAAGTAACTTTCAAGAAAAATGGGTATTCATGCCTAAAAGGGAATGCCTAATGCATCTGTGATGCGACTTGTGTAGCGGATGTGGCGGTGATCACTTATCATCAAGTGATCCACTTGCCAGTTTGCTTGTTATTCTAAATATTAAAAACATTTCTATGAGTTTTGTGTAGCTTAAGTATTTCGTTTACGGCGCGTATGTCTACGCTCGTAAAACGCCTTTTCTTTTCTGTTCGTTCGTTGATGCATCAGATATAATAAAAGTCTTTAAGTCATTAAAAATTAAAAATACGTTGTTAGACTTATGGGGACATTCTCTTAAAATTATTGCTTCAGTAACAAATGTTATTACTCCATATTTAGCTGTAATATTTAACTGTTGTGTTTCAAATGGAGTATTTCCTGATCTAACGAAACTTAGTAAAGTTATACCTATATTTAAATCTGGAAGTTCTTCTGAGCCCTCCAACTACCGACCTATCTCCGTTCTGCCTACCCTGAGTGAAATATTTGAAAAAGTTATATTGAATCAAATGTTACTACATTTTAACAAATTAGGATTATTTTATAATAAACAGTTTGGTTTTACAAAGGGTACAATAGTCGATGCTGATGTGGAATTATTGAAGAAAATTTATGAGTGTTGGGAGGATTCTCAGGATGTAATCGGGGTGTTTTGTGATTTGTCCAAAGCATTCGATTGCGTAAGCCACGATATGTTGATCAGGAAACTGCACCATTATGGAATTAGAAATAAGGCACTCGATCTTCTGATTTCATATTTGAATGGAAGAATTCAGAAGGTTGATATTAATGGTAAAAAATCAACTGGTGCTGCTGTTACGATTGATGTCCCCCAGGGCTCTATTCTTGATCCATTTTTGTTCCTTGTATATATTAATGATTTACCTTACTACGTAAGAGACAAACACGAAATTGTGTTGTTAGCGGATGACACTTCACTTATATTTACAACTACAGACAACTGGGTAAGTATGAAGAAACGAACAATGCGATTTCAAAAGTTGTACACTGGTTTAATGTAAATAATCTTTTTTTGAATGAAAAAAAAAACTGATTGTATTAAATTTTCAATGCCAAATGAGAGGCAAGTAGATACCAACGTACAACTTAATGAGAACAAGTTCGATCTTATAGATTCTACTACGGTTTTAGGAATAACAATTGATAAGAAATTGCAATGGGGCCCACACATTGATAAACTTGCAATAAGATTAAGCTCAGCAGCGTATGCTGTTAAGAAAATAAGACAATTAACTGATGTTGAAACCGCTAGGATGGTTTATTTTAATTATTTTCACAGCATCATGTCGTATGGAATTCTTTTCTGGGGGAGTTCTGCCGAAGTCAATACTATATTTATTTTACAAAAGAGAGCCGTAAGGGCAATTTATAACCTAGGCCCAAGAGTTTCCCTGAGAGAAAAATTCAAAGAAATCACAACTCTAACTTTAACATCCCAGTATATCTTTGAAAATTTAATGTATGTTCACAGAAATTCAAGTTCATTTAAAAGAAATTGTAATATACACTGTGTCAATGCAAGGAATAAAAATAATCTTGCTGTGCATGTGTCTCGTCTCCACAGAGTAAACCATTCTTTCATGGGCCTATGTTCTACAATAAACTTCCCAATTATATGAAAGAACTTCCAATTAATAAATTTAATAAATGTGTTAAATGTAAATTAAATCAAAAGGGTTATTATAACATCGCTGAATATTTAGCAGATAAGACTGCTTGGGATTAATTGCTACTCATGCCAATCTCTTATATTAATATATAATGTATCATTACATAAATTATTATAAATATATTGTAAAGTAAGAAAAAAAAGACAAGTCTGCTGAGTTTCTTGCCGGATCTTCTCAGTGTGCGGCCGCGTTCCGATCCGGTGGTAGATTTATTATTATATAGACCCGTCACAAGTGCCTCTTGTAGATTTATGTGAATAGATGATTTATTATTATTATTACTGTACAAGGTCTTAAGGTCGAACGATGTTCGACGTTAGGATATGCAACATAGGAGCTAATGTTTCTTGTAATGACTCGGATTAGTTCCAGCTTCGACTTATTGCTACTCACATAACTTCAGTATACAGATACAGAGGTTAACCTAGTTTAAATAATACTTTAGACTAGGTTAACCTCTCAACGTATTTTTATTTTAGCACTTGCCCTGTGCTTGGGATAAATTTCTATAATTTTTAAAGAAAGAAAAAATTTCGCCCCAGACAGGATTTGAAACTGTAACCTTTCGTCTCAAGCCGACGAATGCTCTAACCAATTGAGCTACTGAGGATTCAAGTCCCGTGGCGAAACTACCCGCGTTAACGGGTTAGAAAGGAATTAAAAATTTCGCCACGGGACTTGAATCCTCAGTAGCTCAATTGGTTAGAGCATTCGTCGGCTTGAGACGAAAGGTTACAGGTTCAAATCCTGTCTGGGGCGAAATTTTTTCTTTCTTTAAAATTTATAGGTTAACCTCTGTTTTTTTTTCATCAAATTGTAACTTGTAATTAAATGTAAGATGATGTAAGATTAGAAGGAGGGTGTTGACACGCGCTACACAGTTTAATACTTTTGCGTTTGTCATTGATCTCATTATTGATCTTAAGTTTTTATTTCTAATAAATGATTTTAATAAAAAAAAAAGTATAGCTGTGATGGGTAGAGTAGCCGATAAGTTAAAGCAAGAGTTTGAACATCTCAGTCGTGGGCCATCATATTGTACCGTCTTCGTTGTCTGCAACCGATATATTAAATTATTGTATAATGACCAAACCCCATGATGGGGTTTTGCGAAGTCTGCCATTGTTTAAGAATACAAACCCATATCGTCACCATGGCGCGTGGGCGCGGGGTATGCGGGGTGCGGGGGGGCTGCGGGCGGCGTCAGCTCGGCGCGCGGCTCCACCGCCGGCGGCGCCGAGTGCGCCGGGGACAGGTGGGCCATACACTACACATACACATACACATACATTATTCATTTGAGGCTTACCATACTATATCCACTTTTTGCTATTTACTTACTTACCACCGAGTCGGTATAAAATTCTAGGTCTCGATCTTTCGTCGCCGGCGCGGTGCCGATTCTGCAAGGTGACGTCGAGCTGTAACTTAACGTTCAAATTTAATATTGTAAGTATTTTGAATTTTTTATATTTTACACACACATACATATCATCTCCACGCAAAGTTGCTTTGCGGAGTAGGCGTAGTTACCCTCTGTAAAGAGTACCAGATCAGTCACGATCCTTGCAGCGCTGGATTAAGCCCATAGGGAGCCCTAGGCCGTTTTGATTTTAGGGCCCTCCCTCTTTCAAAGGTATTGTAAACATATACATACATACATCTCTTCACACCAAGTCCCTTACAGGGTAGGCAGAAAGTATCGAGTGCCAGACCTCACGATCCTGACAAACCTGTCCAGCTTCCTTCACATTCATTACCCTTTTTATACAAACACGCCGGTTTCGGAGACTCTTGACACCACCCTTGGATAATATCCGAGTGATCTGATTGTGAAATGTCAACTTTGGTCCCCGGGTACCTTCATCCATCCACATTCGCATTGTATATCTACTTTGTCAATCTTTCATCTGGCATTCTTTCCACATGACCAAACAAGCGGAGCATGCCCTTTCGCATTTTAACATCAACACTTTCTTTCAATCCCACTCTTTCTCGGATCTCACTGTTACGAATGCAGTCAGTGAGCGTAACATTACATATTTTCCGTAGCGCTCTCATTTCGACCGCATTTATCCTACTTTCGTGCTTTTTCTGACATACCCAACTCTCGCTTCCATACAACAACGTTGGGATAAGAAATACTGTAAAATTTACTGTTGTTTCCGCATATTCAGAATTTCAAACACCTTATATATCATATCAAGATTTTAAACAAACGAAATCATTTTTTCTTTCATGTCATATACTGTTTTGGCATTTAAGCGCGCAATCTGAAATTTAAAAATTGGTATAAAATAACAATCGAAGGAAAGAAAGAAAGAAGAAATATTTATTTGAGGAATATGAGTGTTACAAAGATATTACAAAATTATTTAAGCATTCCAGCATATTCTACCAACTTGTGGTGTGCAAATATTTTAGTAGGTTTTAATCAAATTAATAATTTTTATTACTAAGTTACTATCTACACACTGTATTTTGTATTTATTACATGATATTTATTTATTAATACAAACAATTTTTAGAATGTACTTAAATTAATTTATCCCTATCTACCGTAAACTACCGCCGTTTCCAAACCTAGCCAGACAGGAGAAGAAACAGGAGACAAACAAACAAACGAACAACAAAATGAAATAAACATAACAAATAAATAAGAATAAAGTTTTTCAGTTTGAAAAAAATAAAAATTATACAAATTGAAAGTTTTATTTCGAAAAAAAATTCATGTCTAATTTTCTTGGGCCCTAATTGTCGGGGTGTCCAGGCCATGGCCTAGTCTGGCATATTGGGTAATCCAGCACTGTGTCTAGCTCATATTTTAGCTCGTATTTCACACAAAAACGCCGGTTTCGGAGACTCTCAACAGTCAACACCATCCTCTGATAGCACCAGGGTGGTTTGCTAGTGGAATGTCAACCCAGGTATCCCCGGGTATCCGGCACTTACACCTCCACGTTCGCACTCTACCCATACTTATCTGTTTTGTCAATCATACATCTGCCATTATTTATACATTATCGAGCTAACGAAACATACCTTATCTCATTCTTAAACCAACCCTTACACTCAGTCCCTTATACCGTTCTCGCTGTGGCGAATGCGTGGTTGCATCGCATCATTGGTATGAGTATTACTTCACTGATTTGCCGTAATGCTCTCATTTTGACTACATTTATCTAACTTCCATGTTTATTTTGACAATATTAACCCTTCTACTTTGAACCTATGAAAAAAAATCCACGCAAACACAATATGTAAACGATGTATTTGGCTTGTAGTAACGTTCAACCAATTGGACCGCCGGCGACGCAGCTTGATATCAGAATATGATATGATCATATGGTTTAGAGAGAGATATTTACCAAAGTACCAAAAGAATTTTCGTGGAAGAGTGTAAATCTCAAAAACGTAGTCTAACTACAACTTTCATATTAAATAATCTTGGTAATAAAAAAAAAATTGAAGACATACCAAAATGACGAATTAAGACTATCGAGTGTCCTTTGAGGTTCGAGAGATTCAGCGTCCGTCCACATCCCCCCCACGCTGACGGAGGTCGACCGCGACTCCGGGAGACGTCGGTCTGTCAAACATACTTCTTGTCAATAGAATAAAGTGGTGCGTCATGATCTACAGTATCAAACTTACCTGAGACTACTTATTGAGTCGATGTTTTTGAACATTAATATGTGACGATGATGTAAAGTGATTTTAGCATGAGATATTATCGTGATAAATACGAACACCTCTTTATTATAACAAATAACAAACGAGCAGTTATTGACGCCCATGCCATAAACAACTGGCCGGTGAAACAAAATTTACGAAGAATAAAAATCACAAGAATCACGCAGTACGGGAGTTCGATAAAAACATACAGTGGTTTCTTTGTGGAGCGTAACTAAAGATCAATAAGAGTAAAAGAGAAATGTTCGCTTCAATAAATAAACAAACATACATTAATTCAGAGTCATCATTGAAAATTGTAAATATTATTTTTAAATTGTCTGTTGCGTTTTTGTATTACAATTTAAGATAGTAATAGTGCCAAAGTTATCTTTACCTCTAATCGGAATATGATTTCAGAACAAGTAGATCAGGAGATAGTGAAGAAACAAGCGTTCAGTTCTTATTTTGGTAGTTTGGACAGGGTGGACAGGTATGTATTTGTAACTTACCTTTATCTTTGTCCGTTCTATTGGGGGAATTAGCGATACTGCGTCTAGCCACGTCCTGGAATGTCACTGGCGAGTAAATCCGTCGTTCTTCAGTCGGCGAGGTCACAGTAGGTGGGCTTTGGGGGTTCTTGATAATCGGAGTAGATGGTTGAAAAGAAACGACATTCCCGTTACTATTTAGGGAGACTGGGACAGAACTGACAGAGTTTGGCAAGAGGACAGCCTCTTTGTTGTTGAATTGTTGAGCTGAATGTTCCGCGATACTCTCTCTTACATCAGCGGCTCGTTCCCATTCTAACTCAGTACAGGGTCGACTCATCTGTGACGATATCAATTTGGTAAGCGATGGTCTGGAATCCCGACCTTCCAACCAGTACGTTTTCATTACACCTACAATAATTTGCTTATTTACTTTGGGAATATTATATACTTATTGTGTATACAGTGAACAAAAATCCTAGTCCTATAATAAGAGCACAAAAGCAGATTCCCCTAAAATTGTTTTATACGGTACAAATGTATACGACATACAACTAAAATGTTCCTATATTTGTGATGTACAAAATAGGATGAACGATTTGACAGGTAGGTAATATTTAAAACGTCTTATTATTGTCTACATTCAAAGGTGTCAATTAAATTCTTGTCAATTTTCGAAATAGAATATTAAACCAACGGTTACCTAGGATTGCTCTACCAGTGCGGCAAAATGTATTTTTTTTATATCACTGGACCAGTTACACAAATTATGTTGTTATGTATAAGTGGTAATCAACAATACTAATTATGTATTGTTATAATACTTATATAGATTTTAGAATAGATTTGATAAACTCCCAGACCCGGAAATGCAGACATCTAAATGATCATCGCGCAAATGTCTGCCCCCGTCGGGAATATGAACCCGAGTCTTGCGGTTGATCTGTGGAGTTAGCGTGTACGCTAGTCCTTCGACCAACGAGGTGGTCAAATTTTAATACATTTACATTGACTTTTAAATTAAATTGTAGATATATCTCCTTCTTTCATAATATGGCCTAGATTTTAACTTTAGGCCTAAGATTAAGGAAAAATCTTGGAGATTCTGAGATTGAGTTACATACTTTTTTCTTTAAGGGAACGAACACATAATGCAATCAAACAAGAATACCAGAACGAAATTTGAATTCCACTGTTTACAGCAGCATACGTATCTACCTGCTACGCATCTACCATATCTATGTAAACGGGCTGCGTACTCTGTTCGGCCTAAAAAGCTCGATGAAGTTGTAAAAACGCGAGGTTGGCAATACATTAGTCATTCTAAAAAAACTAACGTAAATTCTAATAAACCTACAGTTGACCTAAGAGTGATAGGTGCAAACTAATGTTGTAAAAAAGTTTGCATATCATTTACCAACTTAACTTTTAACATGTAATTAGTAACTTAATCATCACATCAAACGACCTGTCAAAAGAGTCCTAAGAATATACAAACATTCCCATGTTCAGAAAAAATGTTAATTAAAATAAGTAGGGACATGTGATTTAAATTGAGCTTTCGTTACAAATAAGCAAACAAAAAAATATAAAAATGTTTGAAAAGAGCGTATGTGCAGGTACCAAAAAAAATAAGTTTTGCACAGGGTCTTATTGACAATATTAAAAAGAAGACAGGTAAATTGCGTCGTATTTTATAGTGTCAGACTAGTATAATATTATTATTACGTCATTATCTTAATAGGTCTTTTAGATATTAGACTAATGTGGTTTATGTACCTTACAGATTAACAGAAATGCGTGTATAAAGGAAAAATCCAGCCGCAGCAGATTTTGTTTTGTTGAAAAACACAATTAAAATAATTTATATATTACTCTTTTTCCTAAAAGCTAGACTTTAAGAACATTTTTAATGCCATCCCATTTTTTTATATCCCTCTTACTTTAAAAATTGATTAGAACGTAGTAGTTACATTCTATTTAAGATGGTGGATGAGTAAAGTCATAATAAATTGTGTCACTTCTAGGCATTATTGAGGCGAAAGACGCTTCTCTAAAGTCTACCTTTCGAAAATAAAACTTAAAATCATAGAAAGTTTTTACCTCTTTTGTTAGGAGAATTACCTTTCCCTTTAACCTGTATCTCCCCCCTTTCCGTGACCTGGTAACAGGGTGACAATAACTCCTGCGTTGTCTGTGATATGTGTATTCTCATTGCTTCCGAAGTTGATTCCATGCGTGAAGCGGTGTTTACGGAATCACCGAATAGACAGTAACGAGGCATTTTGAGACCCACAATACCAGCAACTACTGCTCCAGAATGTACACCAACTCTGATTGAAAGATGAGACCCTGTCGGCAAATAAACACCCCAATCGTAATAATCTTCTTTTAAAATTGTAAGGCTGTAAATTTTTACTAGAGAAAGGGTGTGTTCGGTTATATGAATGGATGCAGAGACCGAAATTGACATTCCACGATCATATCGCACGGGTTTCATATGGGGGTGGCGTCAAGAATCTACGAAAGCAGTGTGTTTGTTTGAAAAGAATAACACTTTTGTTTGTTTGAAAACTTTTTCACTCACTCAAAAACTTTCTGCCTACCACGTACCGCGGGACTTTCATGTTTATAAAATTCGTTATTTATCGACAGTTCGACACCAGAGACAGAAATTATAAAATGTGTATTTTTTTTCCGCTTTACTCCAGCTTTATTTATTCCTGCGTCCTAAACATTAGTGTCAAAAGTATTCAAGCAATCTGTTTTTTGTTTATCTTCCTAGTCTATTATAACTTACTCAAGGTTCTCTCAGTCGTCGATGTGACTATTCGCCAACATCTAACGTCGCCATTGTGTGCTTGTTGCTAAGTTTATATAAGAACTAATAACCTGTGCTAGGATCCTTAAGATCTGTGATGGCGTCCACCATGTCCAGAGCCATATCGCACACTTTTTCCGCATGATTGTCTTCTTTCTCTGGGGCGCCTGAGACAACCATATACGCGTCGCCTATTGTTTCTACCTGTAAGTAATTTAAGTATTAAATTTTTATAATGCATTTAGTACAATTACACCATAATGGCAATTTTTAATGGGATGGAACGATTGGACGGTTTTCCTGGTGCAACCAAATAGGTATACATCCCATGCCTATTTCTACAAATTCGCCAAAACAATAATTATCACCACCATAAAAGATTGAAAACTTATAAAAATGTCAGCAAGTTTCTGTAAGTTCAGCTTAATTTTGATACGATCGTTATCAGTCTCTAAGCAGTAAAGTGAGAAACTTTCACAAACGATGAAAGTTGAAGGTTTGACCGCTTTTATGCGGTTAATGAATTATAAGATCGTTTCATTTTGTGGATTTTTGACTTCAAACGCTAATAACTTTATTGACAAGGTTTTCCGGATATTTTATACTTGTTTGTAGAAAATAACTTAGCTCAAAAAAGAAAGCATTTCAGGGTCTTCCGATATTGGAAGAACAACCACTAATTATCACCAAGCCCACGGTTTACCTCAAAGTTGTTTGTAAAAATAGCGCGTAGTATTGGCTAGGTGGGTTTATATAATGATTGGTTCGTATGGGTACCACTGCCTTACCTACTCTATCGCTATAGCGTCAGTACTGGCCACCATTATGCTCCAGTCTAGAGAGTATGATAGGCAATAAAGTCACTCACGCAAAAGACCTTATGTTCACCATTTACCCATATACGCTATAGCCACCATGTCCAATGTCCATAAACTGCAAGAAAACCACTGTGCCAACTGAACCACTACGGACTAAAGAACTATGCAACACAAGTCAATGACAAAATTTCAACAATTTTTATCAGAATGAACCAATTTATACCTACCTTATTTTATTTGAAAAAATAGGTAGTATCTGCGTCTTGGTATAAGTCTAATGTAGTATACATTTTAATTTTTAATTAGTGGTATACATCTTCTAAGCTGAAATGACGAGCTTCTACCATTTATGCATACAATATTTGTAGTTCGCACGTAATACCTCCACAAGATAATACTTCTGTGATCGGGCATTCAGATACCTGCTATATTTCAACAATTTTTTTCAGATTTGTTGTTCAAATAGTTCATAATAATTGTCGGAACTCGAGACAGAGCAGGCGTTACGACTTAATTAAACTACGATATCTTGGCGTAGAAAAGACAAAGAAGTCTTGACAGATCTTTCTAGGACGATATTCACCGAGACCGTGTGAACACCTCCTTCTGGTAAATTAAACAGCGCAAACACCGGACCAGAAGCCTTACCCACGAGACTTGTGTCCAAAAGTCGCCACCTTGGTCGCTGATTACTTGGCCTCAAACATAGCTCCCACCCAGCAAGGTGACATGAAAAACTTAAAAGCCCATCCGTACATCTATAGGTAGAGTTACCCTCAACCTCGTCAAGAAACCATAAACAGCCAAAAATGTCATGGGTAGGGGCAGTGTCTCAAACCATATCCCGACCCCCTTGCCATGGCTAAGCGAAGATGAACGCCTTTGCCAAAAAGCAATGCGGACGTCAATATGTAACAGTTGACCGGTCTGTACGCATACAGAGTGCACTTATCCGAAACAACGTATAATCACATACAGTTAAGAAGAATTATTAAAATTTGCACTAACTCATCTATAAAACTAATTAAGTCGTGAGGCGCATCGTTTTAAGTTAGACGATTTCTACGTACCTTATACACTCGGTTCCTCTCAGTAAGTGTGTCGAAAATAGAGTACATAGCGTTAAGCATCGAGACCACCTCCATGGGGGTGATGCGCGAGCAGATTTCCGTGAACGTCACCACATCAGAGAACAAGATGGACACGCTGTCGAACATCTGGAAATACCAATCATATTTATTAGCACTTAACTAAAGCAAGGCATATGTGAGGTTCCTGCTGGTAAAAATACATGGATGTACTAATAAGCGTGGGTAAATGGTAGTAATGCTATCAAACTGAGGCTAGGATGTCAAGCATGGTGCTCAAATAAGCTTTTTGGAATAACGTAAAAATCAAAATGGTACACAAAAATTACAGGTCATGCTGAAATACCATATCGCAGTATATAATTGCTTTATCCAATTTTGTAGTGAGTTGTATGTTTCATAGGTAATAAATAAGATATTATCCATTTGATATTTTACGTTTAAAATGCATATTCCTTTAAAAACCTAATTGTGCTGGTGCTAATTTACCTAGATTACTCTGTCTCGTTTGAGCCAGATGAATTAGTCATGCACATACAAATTATAATTTATTTTCTCAAAGTAAAGCAAATACGTTAAAACTTCGTTATTAATGAACAAACAGTATCTAAACATACAAAATATAATATTTGGAACACGAATTCCTCGTAATTTGGTTTTTAAAACTTTTAAGCAGGTCAAAGTGTTATTTTTAAAATTTATCATGATTACCTACTAGTAACAAATTTACTAGTTATCCAGTATATTATAATTTAGTTTAATCGGTATAAAATGCATGTTTATATTTCTTTCTTTAGGAATATAGAAATAAATGACTCTAAAAAAGGTTAACTTATAAGTATCACTAACAACTACGTATGTAATAGTTACCGTCTATCTTTTCTTTGAGGTGGGAGTAGCATGACATTTACTGATTTTATTATCATTTTTAACAAACAAATTTAAAATAGTTTTGTTTGTTTTAGTGTTTTAAAATGGCGAAAAAAAAGAAACAGACACGAGAAGAAAGATTTCTGAAAAAAGAATAGCTGAAAGGAAAAGTTATATCCTAATAAAAACCAACCCACGCTTATTAGAAGAGAAAAAAGAGAAGGATAAGCAAATATATCTTAAAATAAAAGCAGAGAAAAAGCAATAATCAATTAATGAAATGTCACCAAGACAACAGAGAGATCAGCGGAAGAAAGGGAGAAGAAATTTTAAAGCACATTATTTAACAAAAAAAAAAGAAAAATTAAATGCGCAATTTGTCTCAAAAAAGGTTTTACCCGTGTAGCATACAAACCTAACTGACACTTCAAATGTTAGTCAACAGAATCCAAACGTAGTAGTAAATATAAATATAGAACCCCTAAAATAAAATACCTCTCCTACGACGGTAACCACACGAAAAAATCATAGACTGCTTTCTATTCCAAGCACCTCAAATGAACAGAAAAGTTTAAAAGTTAAAACAAAAAACACTAATTCTGAAACCTGTATTAGACTGCATTAGACGAATGCGATATCAAAATGAAAAAGAGATCAAAAAGCTTAAAAATTTGATATTTGATTTAAAGAGAGAAAATGACCGTTACCGTAAGCAGTTAAAACGTGTATCTTTAAGACAAGAGATAATTTTAACAAAATCCAGTACTCAACTTCAACCTAAAATCAAAAAAAATATCTCGTACGTTAACTATCAAAGAAATAAATAAAAAATCAAACCTTGCAAAGAAAGAGGTAGAATTATTTTTTGAAGTAGATGATAACAGTCGAATATGTACAGGAAAAAGAATTTGTGACAAGAAATAAGTTACGTGAGGTCTGGCACTCGATACTCTCTGTCTACCCCGTAAGGGACTTGGCGTGAAGATATGTATGTATGTATGAATGTATGTATGTATGTATGTATGTAAACAAGTTACGTGAGCAAAAGAGATACCTAAATGATACTTTAATAAATCTACACAAAAAATATTTAAAAACAGGGCAATTTATTACAAGTTATGCGACTTTTTGCAGAATGAGACATTTTTGGGTACTTATTCCTGACAACAAGAGTAGAGAAACATGTTCTTGTAGGCTGCATGTAAACATTGACTTTTTCATTGAAGGGCTTCGTCAAAACAAAATATAAATGGTCAACTCTCATAAAGGTTTATTATCTTCTGTTTGCTGCGATGCTATGAATGTAGAATGCTCACATAGAATTTGCACAAAATGCGTAAACAGAGTGGTACCTTATTTAGAATTTAATAATTCTCAATACATCTCATGCTGGCAGTAGGTAACCAAACAGCAACACATCGATAGTAGCGGAAAGAAAATTAGAGTGACCAAGAAAGTTAAAATAACTAAATATCCTTTGGAAATTATTCAAGAGTTTGAGAATATAAAACAATTAAAAATTAAAAAAATGATATGAACTCTTCTGACTTCAGACATTTATTTACTCACTCTCTTATTTACTCAATCTCTTCATTTTGTATCCGATTCACTCTCTAGTCAGTATAGAAATAAAAAATATTTCATGTTATAGGAGCTTTATATTCAAACGATTACATGGAATTTTAGTGAATCAGGGTATGGTAAAGGTGCTCCTGATGGTGTTGGAGCTACCCGAAAACGTTCAGCGGATCAAGCTGTGTCTCGTGGTTCAGATATAAGAAATATGGATGATTTTTTGAAAGTCATTTCTCAAAGCGTTAAGAATGCCGTAATTCGAACTGTATCAGATTATGACGTTTATGAAAAGGATTTACATTTCCAGAGATGTATGAAAGTACACCAAATAGTATGGTCTCTCGAGACGAATTAAATGGCAGTTCGCGAATTAAGGTGCTTTGATGGTTCTTGTGTCTTACCCACATGTTCCCATACTAAACACCTAGGATTTTATAATTTACCGTTTGAATATTATGATCAAAATGTTACTGTTAATCTTTTGATTGATTCAACTGAAGAGATTGAAATGCTAAAGCTATGGATATCGCAACCATTGAATACTTCACAGAATTCGAATAAACCTATAATATTATCTAATATTTTGATAAAACCGGCTGACTTAAGTAAGGAAAAAAGTAATGCGCTAAATTTAAATAAAAAAATAAACAAGGAGAATGTAGAAAATGAAAATTATATTGTTTACCATCAACGTCTCTGAATTATAAAATAACAGATACAGGATATCTAAGTGATTCGAATTCTAGTGAATATAATATTTTTTATTTTTTCTAAAATTGTTTCGAAATCAATATTTTCATTTTTATGTTTCATTCTTTGATGTTAAAATATCCGCTGTCAAACAGAATCATTTACCTTCTCTGGTAATTTAACGTCTAACTTTTGTTGAAAAATAATGAATCATTGTTTTATGTTGATTGTTACAAGTACCTTACTTGTTTAAGAAGCCATTTTTATTATTTGGTTAATGTGCCATATTTTATGATAAAGTTATTCACCAAAGAAACATACATTTTGTTTTATTATGTAGTTTATTACGTTGATTTTATAATTGTTAATTACTTTTTTGTTTATTAATAAATATATGATCAGAATATTTGTCTCATTTATCAGTCAGAACTAATGTTTGTGGAGCTAAAATCTAATCAATCTGCACGCTATATAATTTTTCTGGCCTTCAAAATATTTAAACCACTATAACTTTTAAACCTTACAATAAATTTTAACGCCTTCCACAAATTTGAATTTATTATATTTTAATTGACCTGAGGAGTCGGCAAAATCTTAAATATTGGAAAAATAAAAATGAGCCAGATAAATTATGTGAAATCGTCCAGATATTGAGAAACACCCCATGTACTCTGATGATGTCTAGGCAGATCTGATTGCTTAGTAAATTATTAGTAGTATTAGCTCTCAGTAAATGGCTTTAGCAAAAACACTTTTTCGACTATCATTGATATTTATATTTCACCATTAAGAAAAATTTTGATTGCTTTTAAAACGTTCAAGTTTAGTTGGATGTAAAATATTTATTTTAGGGTAGCGAAACTTTCATCACATGTCAGAACACCGCGCACAATGGCTACGCGGCCGCGTCGTCAAGATTTTGTTACCTTACTTTTGGTATTCAGTACTTTTTCTATTCTTCTTCTTCTTTTCTAATCCAAATGACCACAAATTGAGGTTTAAGTTCAGCAGTGGGGGTGTTACAATTCTTAGATCTACTTGTAACCTTTTAATTCGCGAACTTTCTCAACACAACTTCCTTACTGGACTGACGGATTTCCTTATGGTGAGCAATGCTCATCACATATCGTAGTAATTTTGAGATGCCAACCCAAGTTTGGGGTGTTAAGTTTTTTGAAGGAGTAAATTTTTCTGCTACCCTTCAGAACGGAACACACAAATAGTGAACACTTACCAACTGTAGACAGAATTAGGTAACAATTCGGGCGAGCAACATTTATATAAAAATAATAATAGACATAATGATAATTTACGGTATAAGGTTAAATTTAACCACATTTTAAAATGGTTTGTTATAAATCAACTTGTACTTAAAAAAATTATAATGCACACTCATTATTAACTAACTATATTTTATAAATATTAAAATATTTACACACCAGAATACGGTAGGATATTAGTATATTATATGCAACATTGTTGGTAATAAACTTTTTCCGCAAATAAATAATTGTTTTCATTTTCATTTCATTTCATAGCCGCTGATATCAATAAGCTTTAGTAATAACAAGTATTAGCAGAGATGAAGTATAATGTAGATACGTAGTAGCTATGAGAAAGAATTTATTTATTTAGCGCTGAAATTATTCAGCGCTACATAAAAACAGCTCCCAGCTTAGCAAAAGTTACTTTGTTATTCTATAACTCTAAGCTTAAAATTTAAATCCTCTTATCGGGATCACTCCTAAAGTATTTGCTCGGAGGGAATAAATGTTAGCATCGCTATCCGAAGTTTTACTAATTCTTGGTGTTCGCGAACCTTTTAAGTCTTTATTTAATATATTTTAACATACCTACATTTTATAACATTTTTTGAACTTAGTTATAGTGGCAGACTATATAATATTGGCGAGACTTACAACGGATAATCTTACACTCTTGTGCTGCCTTAATTTTATTATTCGTAATTGTCGTATTTCGGTATGATAAGTAAGATAGCCGCTAAACTTATGAAAGAGACTTATAGACAAAATTACATAAGATATCAAATGTGGCACTGCCGTGTTGTGCCCCGGAAGGTAGGGTGGTTGGTAACTATATATATTAGGCTAAGATAGCACCCGGCCACAGGACGACGATACGTCTATAATTTCTATGGTGTCACGGCATTCTTTAATATCAGGAGAGTCGTGTGCTTGTGCTCTGTATTATTTCATAAACAAAAACACACTTGGCATCTTTATTTCAGGTTGGCAAAGAATTGTTTATTAGCACCTTGGGTTTCTGCAGTTTATCTGTTTGTTTTCGTAGGTACATTTAAGATAATTTGATACATTTATTTTACATACAGATATATACGCAAGAAACACAAAATCCAAACGTGAAGGTTACCTCGCAAGTGTCAATGGGGTTTTCTCCATTACGAAGGCGGTCAGCAACTTGCTTCGGTATCATCTGGTATAATAGCTCGTCAGTCCTTTTCATCTCCTCGTCCAATTTCCTCATAGATTCCTCGAGTTTCTTGCTTTTCTGCTGCTCTTGGTCCAATGCTAGTGTCAGCTCCACTGACTGCTGGGTACCGGCTAGCATGAGATCTCTGATAGGAAAGTGTTTACAACAAAATCAGAGAAAACTTTTGCTTAATATTCATATCTATGCTCATATTAGGTAGTTAACATTTAACACGTTTTAGTTTTTAAATTTATTACAAAGTGATTTAAATATAATGGACGATATAAATAGTTCTTACTGAACAGAAGTTAAAGTAGATTTTGTCAATTAACACTTTAATAGACGTCATATATTCAAGACAATAATTCGAGTCATACAACTCAATATAATTGCCCATTAATAGAACGTTAATAATCGTTAGAAATTGTAATTGATGAAATGATTTCTCTGTAGCTGAACTGGCAGAGCATCGGCAGTGAGAGGCAAAGGCTTTTGTCTAAAGACTCTATTTATCGTTTTTAAAAATCATATAATTATATTAAGTTTCCTGATCTGAACGAAAATAATCCAGTGATAAGAAAAAAAAAAGTTAAAAGTTCTAAGTAGAATCTAACCAGTGTTTCACCAAAAATTAACCAGATTTTAGGTACAAGGAAATGTGTCATGCTATAAAAAATAATACCTGCTAAAGTCATGCATCGAGAGATCGTTAATGTAAAGGCCGGTTGAAACGAGTGCAGCAAGGTCAGGCATTACTGGGGTGCCTAGGTACATCATCATTCGCCAGTTGTCCATGTAGATCATTTGACCTGGATTAAAATATTTTATATTAATTAACCTTACCTTAAATCATAGGTAATCCTCAGCGGTCCATGACCTGCGATACCAACTCATACATTAACTGACTGCTGTGAAGACAAACAATAAAATACAGGTGATAAAGACGCAACTGGCTCAAAGATTGGGACTGGGTGAAGGAACGCGTCATTGGATTACATAGGATTAAGACTCGCCATTTGCAAGCATAATGTATTCATTGACAGGTTTAACAAAAGAAAGATCTTGTTTTTTGTTAGACATTAATTCACAAGAACCTCTGAGTAAGTCTGGTATTAGTGAGCTTGCTAGGCTTAGCTAGGCGACGAGCATCACACGATATCGTCTCTGTGATCTAACGGTCTATTGCGCTTAAACAATTCATTAACTTAATATCCTTTTGCAACCTAACCTAGAGTTGGTTAAACGTGAGATAAACTTATATGTACTTATTTTATCACAGATATTATAAATAATAAAAACTAGTGTTCGCCCAGTGGTCAAAGTTATATTTTTCATAAACTATTGTAAATTGTCTTTTTCATAAGAACGCCATCTTCATTGATCAAGATGAACTAATTTGTTTCCAAACATTATGAATACTAGTTTGCGCTTTATCTATGATCTTTTATAGTCATCAATTTTCTTGTTTGTTGTGTGTCAAATGTTACCATGTGTAAATGTTTTATTTATTGATTTAATGCACTTTATAAGTACATTATTAACACACTACACATAAACTATAATAATTTTACCAAATATATTCCTTGGTCCGCGAAATTTTCGTAAAACGGGGTCCAAAGTTTTTGGTTTACGTATTAATATTAATAAGTAAATATTTACACTTATGGCGTTGACAACAATATACGGTAAATTATTTATTATTCATATAAATTTTACTTACTTTCATTTTTTTTTTCGATCTACACTACGAGCACTATGCCTGTATCTGTGCGTTTAAAGGTATTCCCGGAGCAGACTGTGTAGGTACAGCTTCCAAATTTTAGGCGCTCTTTGTCCCGAAGAAGCTTAGAGAGTATTTATTATCCTGTTTAGTAAAACAGGTTTGTGTAAGAGAGGAGTAAAGTTAAAATGTAAAGAAAAAAAGAAAATCGTTTACATCAAATAGAGTCTAGGGTCTAGTTTTTACCGTGTTGAAAAGGGCTCCTTTGCAGAATAGACCATCTCTCTTGCTGCCAGGTAGCTCGTAAAAGACGAGCACAGGCAGGCTTTCAGGCACGCACAGGACGATTCCCGACGGGGGCTGGCACTTGTGTGATGAACATTTAGATGTCTGAATTTCCGGGTCTGGGTGTTTATTAAATTTATTCTGGCATCTATTTAAGTCATTCCATGTATTAGTATCGTTGACTAACACCCATAACACAAGCATATAATTTGCTTACTTTGATTTTGATACTTTGATTCAAGTTGTGTAACTTGTTCAGGGATATTTATTTATTCTTTTTTCTTTGTAGTAGTAGATATATGTTTTTTTTATTGTCCCATATATTTTCCCAAGTCTGAGGTGTTGTAGTTAAGATTAAGATTTACAGACATAACAATACTCAAATAAAGTGACCAAATAAGTTGAAATCCGGAATGTAAAGAAACATTTTAATGTACAGGTCAATTTAAATCGGGTTAGCGTTTACTACGTTGTCGTGAACGACGCGGACGGAAAAATGTTATAATTTTGAATTTAAGATTTTCCCTTTTTCCCCTCCCTCTTTCTTTCTCTCCCTCACTTTCTCTGGCCCCCTCTCTCTCAGTATGTGTGTCTGTTGTGATATCACAGCTTTTAAAACTCGTATTAGTTTATGTGGACTATTTTTTAAACTGATACAATCGAATAAAATAGAATAGAATAGAATATATTTTTATTCACATTCACGTTACAAGAGACACTTGTGACGAGTCTATATAATACTAAAACTACCACCGGATCGGAACGCGGCCACACACTGAGAAGATCCGGCAAGAAACTCAGCGGGCTGTCTTTTTTTTCCCTTATTCTATACAAATTACATATAATTACTAGTAAGAGATTGCTATGAGGAGCAATTAATCCCAACACTCTTTTCCGACAGATATTCAGCAACTCTATAGTAGTTAACCTTTTTATGCAATTTCACTTTGACACATTCTTAAATTTATTTTATGGCAGGTCTTATATAAAATCCGAAAGTTTATTGTAAAAGCGTATACATTGGCCCATGAAAGAATGAATAACTCTGTGGAGACGGGACAAAAGCACAGCAAGATTGTTTTTATTCCTCGTATTTACATTATGTATATCACAGTTTCTTTTAAATGAAAGTAAATTCTTCTGACATATATTACATTTTAATAGACATACTGGGAAGTAACAGTTAGACTATTAATTTCTTTGATTTTTTATCCAAGGTAAACTCTTGGGCCTAAGTTATAAATTGCACGTATGACCCTCTTTTGTAAAACAAATACAGTATTTACATCGGCAGAACTCCCCCAGAGAAGAATTCCATATGACATTATGCTATGAAAATAACTAAAAAAAACAATCCTAGCAGTGTCAACATCGGTTAACTGTTGCTGCTCAGTCTTATTGTGAGCTTTTCAACGTGCAGACCCCATTGCATTACAGATAAGTTACGTTGGAGTTATGGATTTTTTTTATTTTATGATTACTATATTACACCACACACCATTATATGTTCGAGAAGTTTATTGTTATATCGTATGCACTGGTTCACGAATGAACATATCCTATATGGTGCCAAGACACGAGCACAGCAATATTGTTTTATGCGTCATATTTACAGAGTGTGACATCACAGTTTTTTAAAACGAACTAATGTTTATTTTGGAGCTATGTACATTACAATCTACTTATAGTGCAATATTTTACCGTGCCCATGAATATACACAAGATTGACACAACACAGACGGCGACCAACGGTAATACCTTTGAGATGTAAGTCTACAACATCGGGTAACCGTCTCCCGTCATATGCGTAACGTTTTTTCGCTACCATCCCTGAAAATTTAAATTTTATATAGTAAAACTTACCTGTTTTTGTTTAAGGCTTTTATTAACATGGCCAAAAGAAAATCGAAATCCAATGTAATTCGAGTTTTACGATTTAGAACTTTATATATATGGACTTTCCACGCAACTACGTAATTATTATTTATTTTCATTTACCGAATGATAGTTTACACACCCAATACCACTAATCACCGACAAGGCTAGGGTTCTATTTCCAACAAGAGTAAGCATTTTTACGACCAGCGTCTATATCTTAATTTCTAGATGTTTAGTAATTTTTTTAGGTTTATATTTTTGTGTAAAGTATTGTTGACAAATATCACAAGCATTAAAGTTGATAGCTTACAAGAGTTTAGATAATTTCGTGTATTCTTCAATGGAGATGCTTATTTTAATTATTACATTACAGATCTACTTATACCTAGTCTTTAGCTTACCTGAAATTAAGGACTCACTTTGCCAGTAGTAGAATTACCCTAAAGGCAACAATGCAGTGAATTAAGAAGTCAGTTAAGCATTAATTAATTATCTACCGGTTAAAGTTCTTAAGTAAAAATCAACCGTTCCGATTGTGTCACCAGTTGCTGAGCTGTTTTTAAGTTTCAGATATTACCGAATATAAATATTACCGTAAGATTCGTAAGAAAAATAAGGAGGTGGAAAGAGAAAAAGATTAAACAGGCAGATTGTTTTTGAAGTGAAAACTTCTTTAGCGGCGTTGCGCATTTTTTTTGGAATGGGTAAGAACTTCTAAACTCGCGTCAAGACACGCGGCCCTCTGATCGAAAATTCGTCAGACGGCGCAGGGCGCTTGCGCGAATGTTCGTGATGATTATGTTACTGATCATTCAAGCAATTCGTGCAAAATTATTCCCTAATAATTCCAAAATATCAAAAATACACAACGTTAATATCGAAATTTTCACTTCTGCCGGCACTCCCGGAGCGTCGCTTTTTTATTTTTTACACATGTATTAATTAAGAACCTATATCATACCCCCGCCGAGGGGGTGAAAAATATCTAGGCAGTTATACTCTTCACTAATCTGGTATAGCATAATATGAAATGGCATAACCTGCAGTCTGCACTCGTGGTTGTCAAATGACAACAACATCTCTGGCTAGAGACCATGCAAGTTAACTGGATATTGTTCTAACTGAAGTGTAGGTAAATTGGCTTTACAGATAATTGACAAACGCCTCGAAGCCGGCATCGCCAGGAGTTAGATGGATGGATCAGTTCAGGTGGATGCCAGACAGTCTTTGTTTATCTGCCGTCCTTAAGTAAATTTTAAAAACCCACTACGGTGCTCCACTACTATTACGTATGATAACTTGCGCGATTCCGTGTGTATTCTTAAATCAGATTCTAGATAGGTACCAAATATTTCGTTATTTTATTTAAAGTTTGATTCTAACTGCATAACTTAAACTGTAACAGTGTATATAGCATTCAGTTTAAAGTTATATTGTGATTACCTTTCAAGCGTAGATTCTTCTCCGTGGCACAGTCTGATTCATCCGATAACCGGACCAGCTCGTGCCGCTTCTCAGCTGCCTTTTCGTGGATGACTGCTTCCACTGTAACGAGCTCGAAGATATTGTTCGTGCGATTTAATATCTAGAAATGAGAAAAATTATTACTAATGACCTAGACCACCCCATCCACAGCTGGTGGAATTATCTGGTAATATACCTATATAACTGTATTATTTCTCTAGAGAAGTCAGGCTAGGTGGCAGAGTCTACGCTCTTTGCTATTTGCATTTTCGCTTTTGCCATTGTTGTATTCCGATTTGGAGGGTAGGCTAGGGTAATGTAACGGAAAACTTGTACAAATAACGGATGTTATTCGCACAATAGTTATAACATACAAATTGTGACGGACCATTAACATTTTTAAGCTTTCTTGCTAGGTAGTAGTATAAGTATACAGGTAATTTAGATTTAGTAAGGTTGAAGTGGATAAATAAATTTCAACTTTTTTCAATTTTGTAAGAAAATCTGTCTGTTTTGAACCATGAAATTTCAAGTGACGTCAATGCAAACTGACGTCACTTGAAATTTCATGGTTAACCCATTCAACAATGGGTTTAATTTAATATTTCTAATGTAGAGTGATTTCAACATAATATATATAGTAAAAGCTCAGAATTAAATTATTTACCTAGGAACGTGCAAGCGACCTATACTAAAATTAAATTGGTACACACGTTTATGGCACCTTAAAACAAATTTTATGCAGGCTCTAATTATCAATCAAAATGTTTGGAATGACAAAATGGTTGTAATGACAAAATGTTTATTACGAAAGTGTATGCTACAATGACAGGTAATAACATTTTTAAATGTCTGCCTGTTTAAGACAATCTCTGAAATTTATAAACCGAATTTTTGAAACTTTCATCGGACGTTAGCCGATTTGTTTCTTTAGGTTTTGGCCTTCACGTTAGTATTTTGCCATTAGCCAAGTAGAAATTTGCATCAAATTTAATATCAATTTTAATCAATTATAATAAGTCATCAGTCATAAGTCGGCAGTAAGTCATGTCAGGCTCTTGGGTAAAGCGGTGGCCTCATTACTCAAGCTCATGTAATGTGATATGGCGGCAACGAGGAAATACACGATACGCTAATTTCTTCATGATTATTTCATTTGTGCACTTTCACTGAACAAAATTGTACAAAATGCCACCAAAATTGACTGATTTCACTCAATATCAACACAAAATTCAATAATTATGAAAAAACTTTGACCATCTTTTCTTTAGATGGCGCCAAAAACTCCGTTAGCCGATTTTATAATTGTGTTAGTTAGGACTACATTTTTTTAAATTATGGCATTGGTATCAGCACCTGCCAACAACAATTTAAAACGAGGTAATATTTAATTGCATTGT